>JAQFZM010000669.1:0-27156 GCA_034695785.1 Galumna obvia
TTTAACGAATTTACATAAAATTCATTGTTTTATTATAAGAATATAGAAATAGAATAGAAATCATTTCTAATTTATATGATTTACTAAATAGTTTGAGTGAATCAAAAACAACTAAAATGTTAGCTTATAATTGTATTTTTAACTATTTATGACATATATTTGAAAAATATTTTGACAAAAAGTCTTTGCCTTTTGTGTCTAAACTGATGTATTTTACATAATTTCTTTAATTTTTGCAAGAACATAATTATTTTGAAGAGACATTTACATGAAAATTCTTGAATCTTTTGAATAATTTATTTATTCATTTAAGAGTATTCCATAGAATATGAAAATATTTTTAAAGATATTAAAGAAAAATAAAATTTACTTTCTTTACACAATTGAGTATACAAAATGTGAGTTGAATTTTAAATACAGTCGGGCCCCGATATAAGTCAACTGATGGGGCATTAAAATTTGTTGACTAATATCGAATTTGACTTATATTAAATCCTAATAACATTATAAGAACCATAGGAATGATTCAAAAGTGCTTTGAAAACCATTGACCTAAACCGAGTTTTGACTTATTAACGTTTAAATTAAGGCGGGCCCCGACTGTATATCATGCTTACTTTTTGAGAAAATCATCTTTATCAAATTATTTAACTATTAGATAAATGGAAAAGGATACTTTACTAATTCTGAGCCACAAAATTACCTAACGATTTCATAGTTGTTTTAAGATTATTTTAATCTTGTACAAAATAAAGAAGATATAGCAAATTTGTGAAGGGCAAACATTATTTTTTTACTATATTGGAGGGGTTTCATGGCAGCAGGTTCAGTATCCGCTCGTGGCCACCTACCAGTGTTTGCTTATGATACAAGCGGGCATAGCACCCTAGTAGGCGGGATGTGTTCCATATTTTAAGAGGCGCTGCTTCCTCCGTGTGCAACAAGTAGTGGAAATACCAACTGCACACTACTCACTTTCTTTCCTTGAGTCAGGACCGGCCCAGGTTCTTTGCCGAAAAGCAGCCTTAATTACTCCCTTGCTGGCAGACCGTGTGATGCCACCTGGGAATAAAGTACGCCCCGTCCCAGGACCCAACACACGCCTGTGAGCTCAGCGTTAGGGAATGACGCCTTTAACTACTGCGCCACTTCGCTCACAGGGCAAACATTATATAATATGGAAAGAAAATGCTTATAAACAACCGATAAAATAGCAGCAGCTTAAGGATTAACTAATTAATGGATTTTATTATGTGCCCTCTCTATAAGCTTATGAGCATTTTCTTTTTATACTGTATGTGTATCGAATTTAATTTAGGAATCCCCCTCCCACTAGAGTGACCCGTACTTGATAAAGTATTGTACTTGACTTGGTCTACCTTGGCAAAGTACTTGATAATAGTAATCAATACAGTAGAAGCTCCCAGTTATAAATTTCCCTACTTTGAAAAGCTCCTTGGTGTGAATATTTATGATAGTTTGGAGGACCCTCTATACGTATATGATACTAATGTTAAATCCCTTCCGAGTAGTGAATTCCTCTGTTGTTAAAATCTCCCAGTTGTGAATAATTTTAGTTATATTTATTTAAAATTTCGTTCTCTATTGTGAATTAAGCCTTAGATTTAATGAGAAACAGTAAATAATTTATCATTTCAGTGAAGAATAGTGGTTAAAAACGAAATAATGCCTAAAATTTCAAATACAATTTCAAAAATTTTTTTAGCTTTATTTTCTTGCTGTGAACGCTCTGAGTTGTGAAAGAATTTCTTGTACATCTGATCATTCACAACTGGGGACAGGGATGGCCATTGGGGGGTATTTCGATACTCCCTAGACACGAAAAAATTATTTCATAAAAATGCAATAAAAAGCTTACCCCCATGTTAACTTTTTCATTTTTTGAGCTAACTCAAATTTGATATTTTTCCCGATTTCTAGTTTTAAAATATTTCAATATTTTAAATAAAAATAATTTATTTAAGGCTATGATTTTGAATTATTTTATAAGACTGTAATAAGTTTAGATGGCATCCAAGCTGTGTGGCCATCACTGAACTGGGAACTTCTACTGTATATGAATGAGTACTGGATTTCATAAAATAAAAAATTGATTTTATTTGTAACACATTTCTTGAAATCTAAACATTAAAGGGTTACATCCCATTTCGCCAAATACATTTTTAAATGTTAATTAAATAATTTAATTAATTGAATGTTCCATAACCTAACCTGACCTAACCTAACCTAACCTAACCTAAATTAACTTAAATTAAACTAACCAAACTTACCTAAACTAACCTAAATTTACATAAACTAAATTAACAAAACATAATTAAGTATATTCCAGACCTATTAATTAATTATAAAATGTTTATAATTGTATCAAAGTTTTTGGCCAAGTGGGATAAGGTAAGAGTTTCCGGATTAAATGAGTTTTAACTTTAGGCGAGATGGGAGTTGGCCAAGTGGGATAAAAACCTTTGGCGAAGTGGGATAAAAACCTTTGGCGAAGTGGGATAAAAACCTTTGGCGAATTGGGATTTGGCGAAATGGGGTGATACCACATTAAAGAACTGTAACTAATATAATGACTCATTATTAATGAGTAAAAGCAATCTCTTAAGACAACGATTTGAGATTATGCTTAGAGTTATTTTTAAGTTGAGTTTAGAGTTAGGTTTGAGTTGAGTCAGGATTTGAAGTAAGATTCACTATAATAGTTACTCTTAATTGTTCTATATAGAATTTTACCTGTATTAGCTGCAAATAATTTATGTACTTAATAAGTATTTGATTTGATCTGGCTTAACATTATTATTTGCCAAATTGGTGGTCACTCTACCTCCCACTCTTCTATAAGGATGCACTAGGTCATACTTCATGACAAATAATCTTTACCTTTAAGAACTGTAACCCAAAACATTTAATGTCAATAATTTATCAATAAATAACAAATCATTTGATGATAATTTAGTTAAACATTGATTATATTAATACAGTTTCAGACAAATAACTGAATTATTGCTTAATTATAATTCCATTCAATTAACAAAAAATCAATTTTTTAGGATTAAATGTTTGATAAGATCTAAGTTTTTACCATAAAAGGTATACTTTTGACCTCAACTAAACTGAACAAATCTCAACCAAACCATTATCCTTATTAAAATCTTTAAGTATATACCTTTTTAATCACCTTGCACGTAGGTTTTGTCAAATTTTTTATAAATGACTTAATTTATTGCAAGGTACTTTTTGATAAACTCTGAAATAAAACCTATGTTTAAGTTTGGAAATCTTTCTATTGAAACAAAACTCTATTCTTACAATTATTGTTAGTATATTCTATGTTTGTGAGAAAAACAAAAATATGGCTACAAATTGTATTTAAATGTAATTTTCAAAATTCAAAATTGTATTAATCATTGAATGTAATCAAAGCATACAATTATATAATATAACGGATTATTATTTTAAAGGAAATAAATCATTTCAAATGATATTTTCCCAATTTATTTGTCGCATCAAAAATCTAATACTTAATATCTATACATATATTCATTTATTTTTGAGAGAAATTATAATCCTGGCTAATCTATTTTGTTGAGGGCTCAGCATTTGTCAGAACCCCTGGCATTCACTTAATTGCGATTTAGTTCAAACAATTTTAGTAATAATAATAGAGTAAAAGCCGAGTATATTATTATTTGATTACAGCTTTTGTTTGTCACAACTTTCGGTAGTCCAGCGTTTGTGTCGGCTTCTGATCGGAATGACTAAAATTAGGCGAAACCACTGATCGCCCCTTTTATTTGTGTGTAAACCCTAAGCAAACATTTCGTCAAACAATATCTCATTTGTTTGAAATCTTCACTTCCATTGAATTCCGTTTAAAATCTCAAATGTCTTAAATCCTAAGGAATTACAATAAAAGGTCTTAAAATGTATAACCAGGTGTATAGCCAGGTGTATAACCAGGTGCACTCGCATTCACTATATCTTGTCTTAAATATATTTCTTCCGTTCATTGAAAATGTGTTTAAAATAATTCAATTTTCAATTATAGGATTAAATATGCTTTGATTGATTAGATTATGATAATAGCCTTGCTCATTTAATGTTTATGTTTTATGGATTTGAAAAATAGGAAATAAATTAGCTCAGGATAAATCATTAAATAAACTTGTCTTATATAATCAGCTAATATATATTTTCAAATAAACTAGTTCTAATGCGAGTCGACCAAGGTACAAAATAAAATTAGATAAACATAAAAAAGAAAAGAAAAGAAATTTATTGGAAAATTAGTAATAAAATAATTATACTAATAGCAAGTTAACTCAATAAGTTAAGAATGTCTCGAAATTAATTGGAAATCTTTATCATATTTTATGTCACAATTTAACCATGGTATACTTTATAAATGTGTCTCAATTTTTATAAAAATAAACGAATATTTTATTTAAAATTTATTTTCAAAAATGAAAACTAATTTATAATCTGAATATAAATAAACATTTCTTTTGATTTTATAAAACAAAATCAAAAAATCCTCACTTTTTCTAACAATTAATTTAATAACTCATTCCGTATCCATATTTGTCACTATCATCGTTGCCGTATCCTTTGTTGTCGTCATCGCCATAACCACCATAACCTCCATTACCACCATTACTGCCATTACCACCATAACCGCCATCATTATCACCATAACCATCATTTCGGTCACCCTTGTGTACCTTGGTCAGACGCTCTTCTCTAACTGGTTCGATAACCTGGACAACCTTTCTGTATGGAGTGATCACTTCTCTGAGCTCTTGGATCACGGGTTTAACGACTTCATGGACCAAACGGTGTGGTTCATCGTGAGAGTCTGATTTTTGGTAACTGCCCTTGGTGCCTCTATGCTGTTGTTTCACATATACGGGAGAGGACTCAGTCTTGAACAACATATAAACGGGAAGAACACCGCCGGGAATGTCGACATGAGTGGAGGAGTCCTCGATATGTGATGAGGAATGAATGATATCCAAATCGTGTTTCGATTTGACGGGTAATTCAATAGAATGACCATAGTCATTGCTTTTGTAAGCGGCACAGAAGCCGACCAAAGCCAACAAAACTGCGAACTGTAAGAAATTTCATTAAAAAATGAATTGAATTGATTTTTGTAAGCCATAATGAACATACCTTGAACATTTTTCTATTAATGATTTGAAATGTTATTTCAGAGAAATTTGTTTGAAATATGGAATGATTTTCGAGAGAAAGTTTCAGAGATTATATACTCTTTTAGTCGTAATGATTGCCACCCCCTCTGACCCCACATATTGAGGGAGTGTAGGGAAAAATGGTTTCGAGTGAAAAGGTTATCTTGGTGAATTTCAAACCTTAATTATATCCAATTGATAATTTATAAATTAGGGTAATTAGAACTGAGAGAAAAGAGAGATTAAGTGAGTGTTTGCTCGAGGCTATGATCGATAGAATCACGATTTAAAAAATTATTTTATAACTCCTACTTTAATTGAAAAAGCTAAATGCACTAGATAAATTAGGAATTTTCTTCTAAAATATTATAGACTTTAACTATTTAACTAGTTTATTTCTTTGAATAAACTTTTATTAATATTTAATTTATTCGATAGAAATTAAAATCGTTTAAAGTCTTATCCAAATAAGTTTAATATATTTGTGAATATATTTTTCAAATGAATATTTAATTCGAATATTTTTCAACTCATCGGACAGGTTTTCATTTCGATACGAATCAGTTATTTATTTCATTCATTATATTTTGATTTTACTTTAAATGTAAGTAAAATTTCTAACATTTGTTTCGGAAAATTATTCGCTAATAATTTCCTCTTATCTATGATTTTATTTCATTAGTATTTTTTATCAGATATTTTCTCATTTATTAACTCTTCCTTAATCTTCTAATTAAATATCCATGCTCATTTTCTTAATTATTTATTACTATCACTTTATTGTCACAATAAAACTCTTATTACTGTTATTAAGATATTAATGAAAAGGAATACAAATATTTCCGAACATTCCATTCAAAATCTAAGATAGCTTCTAAAGTATCTTGGCAATCTTGAATGCAAGATAATAATTGGAACCTATTTTTTTACAAGGATATTTAAAAAATAAACAAGATGTTCTGTATTGTTCGTTTGCAAGTTTATTAAATTCAAATTTACATAAATATTATACAAAATTAAAATTTCTAGAAATTATCAACTTTAAAAACAAAGTTATCAAGGTAATAATATTAATAATAATCGCCACCAGGTTAATAATCAATCAAAAAAATCTATGTACATGGTCAATTTAATGAGCATTGACTTCAGCAACAATTGATTTCTATTAATTTATTTACAAATTGAGGAAAAAAATAAATTCTTAACTTTAATACTAAATCTAATGATAAAATCTTAAGTAGTGGAAGGAACTAGATTATATCTTTGTATAATGCATTATTTCCAAGGTTATTTACAGATCTGAAAAACAAGTGAAAAAAAAACAATCGAAGTCCGGGTTTAGTCCATATAATTCTTATGAATCTTAGGACAGTGCGAATTACACTGCGGCCAATTACAGTCATCCACTAACCAATGGTGGCACTGATCTCTATGTGCTGACCACCGGTGCCTTTCGTGTTGATCTCTGCCACTCCTGTGATGTCCGTTAAACTGATTGTTTGGTCTACTGCTGTTATCACCGATGATTTGATCCCTTTTAGTTTTATTTCTTTTTCTCATATGTTTTCTTCTTTTCTTCTTTTGTTGTTTTCGCCAATAATTGGGTGAATCGTTGAGTACCGACTCATTTGTGTTGTGCCGATGAGTCATGTGATGTGTATTACTTTCAAAAGAGTTGGTTTCCCAGCATCTGATGGCGTCGGGCAGTGATATCTTGTTAATAGTAATGGAACGCCAGTCAGGTTTAGTCAGGACTATATGCGATACACAACTCGGGGCAAACACTGCGGTCACGTTCTCTAGAGTAGACCTCAACTGTTGTCCCAAAGTGTGGATGTATTTAAACTGTTGATGAGATTGTGTGAGGGATACCCCATCCATATGCATCTGTGCCTCGTCGTACAACCATTGGAACAGAAATAGTGGCGCCCGAAGTGTCGGATACAGTCTATAACCAAATATACATCTCCACGGCTCTGACGGGTATTGAGCGGCACAGGCTGTTGGCACTCGGCTCGACCACATTCTGATAAGAATTAATAATTTATTTTAATCTTTGAAAAACATATTATTTATGATAAATGGATTCAATTAATGTTTCGGTGAATAACTCGAATATTTTAGTTAAGAAATGGCTCTAAACTATGATTTAAAAGTGAAAGCAATCATTAAAATGAATCATCACAACCATCATCATCATCAAGGTCATATATTGCCAGATTAGAAAGAGGTTAGATTAAAATCTGTGTAATTAATGGTAAACCCGACATATCTTGTAATCTCTCTATAATTTAGATTCGAAATCATGTTATAAACGATATACAGTAAACACCCAAAAGTATAGACATAAAGAGATTGAGTCAATTGGTTTAAACTATTGAAGGAAAATGTTTTTAAAAAACAACTAAATATAATAAAAATTATCTAATATTTGGGCCAATAATTATAATTTAATGGTTTAAATGTATAATAAAATAAATAAATACTTTTGTAATTATTTTTTTTGATAAAATTAATGAAAATATTGTCATTAACTAAAAGTCGTTGTAAAACCATAAATGCATTTAAAAACATTACTTGAAATCATTATTTCTGTTTGTTTTGTTAAAAACAAAATGATTTTTCACTTCTTTGCAAAAAAATATTTGAATATTGTTTTAGAGCTATACTTTGCAATGGTTTTGTTCATAAAATTTAAAGATTATTTTAGTTAAAACATTTGATTAATACTATCGGATGATTGACACAATTGATTATTTATACTATTGGATGTGTTCTGTATAAGTTTTATAAAAAAATAGATAATATTAGGTGTGAGCAAAATGTGCAAGTTATATTGGTAATGGTGCTAATAGAAGTGATAGAGGCAATAGAGGATAACTGGCATCTAAACTACAAATGTATCTAAAATTGTAATCAATTCTGTGCTAATTATAAGATATAATTAAATCTTAATCTTAAAATAATTTCACCGAAGAATTAGGTCTCACTTAAAGGCAGTTCTGATGACATCCATTGGCGCGCAATTAATGGCGTCCACACAAAGTGAAGGCTTTTTATGGTTAGTATTGAAGTTCTGATTGTCTAATATCCATCCGGAATCAGCTAATCCTCTGACCTCAGCTTTAGATCCGGCATTGACTAAGAGTTGCGCTATTCTGTCCAAATTAATCATAACACCGGCAGCGCCTGCAGAAGAACCGGCCAACAGAAGGAGTTTGGCGTCAGAGAGTCCGCGCGGTAACAGTTCTGTTATCACTTGAGAAACAATTCTTGAGCCCAAAAAAGATAAATCACCGGCAGATGAGGCGGGACTGTCACCCGACCAGATGTCTGAAGAACAGTAGGGTATGAAGACATGGTTAGCGTTCCACCAGTAGGGGTTCTCCTCCGCTGAAGACGACAGAATACCGCCCACTGTCCCAATAGTAAATGTAGGTTAGAGTAAGCATAAACAATAATTATAGCTATTCTAGGCAATTTTGAGCTAGTTCATAATAGTTCATATGTGTTCATATGTGTTCATACCAGTCTTGGCTTCGGGCCAATGAGCGGAAGTCATTAAACTTCTCATTTTGAGCCACCGTTGATGACAAGTGAGAGCACTGAAGCAATACCAGCCCCCCTCCAAAAACACAATCCAACGCCGAGATTCATATGAACGCCGTATGTAATAACCGGCGACAGTGCCGTCATTACAGGTGACTGAGCTGTTTGACAGCATTTCTCGACGTAAATACGTGAAAGAACTGTATGGTTGTGGTGTTATGGTTGCAGATGTGACCGAAGAGTATTTACCACAAGTAGTGGATATCACAACACCCATCACTAATAGTAATAATAATGGAAGAACACTATCCATCATTTCTAGTGATGACGACCAGTGTCCACTAGAAGTATCATTGGTATCACCTGTTTGGGGGATGAGCTGCTTCTCTGCACAGGCAGTGGTCGACAGCGTTAACTCTTTGGAAGCAATTGTTGATTAAAATAATTTTAATGTCGAACTCATTATTTTTCAAAATTGTTTCACATCTGATGAGCTTTTTCTCAGACTTTTCTCATCGCCTCTTCTCCTATGAGTGCATCGTTTATATTAGAGCAGAGTATATATATATATAAATGTATTGCTTTCATATATTTCTCTATATATCTATATATATGGATATATCTATATACATATATATATATACTTAGAATTGAGACCGTGCAGTGTATTGAGTATATCGTGTATAGTATACACAGTATATACTCTTCAATAGTTGTGCATATATTCTAAGTATACTCTCTTTAAACCACATCAAAAGAATGGCGCAAAGCGTTATGGAAAGACCACATCAAAGGAATAAAAGCCGACATTTATTCACATAACACATAACACATGACACAAAGAGGCAACACTACTCAATATAGCTTCACATACACAGCTCATACACAGCTCCAACCACTCTCTTTGATCTCTGCCGACTATATATACCACTCTGGCACACACGAGCTCAATAGAGGCACTTGACTTTGATCTGTGCCGACCCACACACCACACTTACATTGGCCTTATTGGCCATGCTCACATCCAAGGTAGAAGAGCCAAATTTAATGTGAAATCAAATAATGTATTCATAATTCGAGCGTACGTTCAAAAAATGTCAATTCTTTGCCAAATAATTGACGATTAATTTCCCATCAAATCTAAGAAAACATTATTTCTTTTAATTAATATTAACAACAGAAAGAAACTTTTAAACAAGTTCAATTAGAATTCCAACTAATTTCAACTTTGCAAGCTCACTTTTTCTAAATAAATACCAATATTGAACAACAAAATAAACTTTAGGTATCGAATCATTTTTTATTGTCTTTTAAATTATAAAAAAATATTGAATCTAACTTACTTAAAATTTAATAGATACAATAGTATAAAAACAAGATTTCACAACAAATATAATCACTACATTAACGGCAATAATATTGATAAAGAAATATTCTTGCTTTGAAGCCAGGTACTTGCTATATATTCCAGATCAAATTGCATTCTATTTTACTCAATTCTAGAATAATTTAGATTATTTGTCAAATATTGAGAGTTAGAATTCTTGGTTATTTTTCTTTACAAAATAAGAATAGAAAATAAATTGAAGTGACAATAATTATTATATTAATAACAGGATTAATAAATTGTTAAAAACATCGACTCACTAAATAAATGTTATTATGGAGAACTATATTTTAGTAATATATACTGGTACTAAAATAATTATACATGTATACATGACCCAGTAAATATTTTAATGATTTTTTAAAATCAAATTAATGAGCTATAAAAACTAAACTATTGACTCCCCGTTACAAACAAAAAGGGTAGACCTCGAGATAAAAAGAGAGTATATCCTCCGTATACCCTCCATCACTATCAAAAGTGCATTAAAATATACGTTACTATCCAAAGAGTTATTGGCTCACCATCACAGAATAATGCTATCCGTTACTATCAAAGAGATACTAGTTTCCGCTACTAATAATAGAAATTATTATTATTTACAACCAATAAGGGATAAGTGAAAGACAAATACATATACTATTACTTCCTAAATGTAGTGAAAAAAAAGTACTGGATACTAATTATGATGATAGGGATTCCATAATTGCAATTTCAAGTAAATTTTTTAATTCTAACTTGTTCAGTTTTTTATGGCAGATAAAACGAGTTTAGATGTTTTTGCAAGAAACTGTATCTATTATATACATGTAGTTTACTAATGAAAATTAGAATATAACGGGTTGAGTGCAAACCGGTTGCAAAAGAGTCAGCTCTAGTTTTAGCGCATGACTTTTGGTGTTCATCATATAAACACAACAAAACATTGAAAGCATTGAAAACATGGCGAGAGGTATGACTTTATTACAATTGATTTTAATTTAGTTGTGATTAACATATGGTTTGCTATTAATGGTAACTAATAGGTAGAGGTCGCGGACACAAAGGCCAGAAAAGGCACTTCACGTCACCCGAAGAACTGTCTCAACAGCAAAAGGACGGATGGAGACAGAAAAAGGACGACGAAGAAGACTCAGAGGAAGAACAGACCGGTTCTGAGTTCGACTCAGACTCTGATGGCGAGAACTCCAAACAGAAGGGAGTGTCCGGACTCATACAAATTGAAAATCCTAATAGAGTTCAAAGAAAAGCCAACAAAAACCTAACTTTAGGTATATTTACACTAATTTGTTGATTGATCTCAATGTCAATACCTTTACTATACCTGTGCTATATGTGTGCTATATCTGTGTTATATCTGTGCAGAGGGCGCTTCCGGTGGATCTTCTGGTGGTGCAGAAGTAGAAGAGAAAGTATTGTCGCGACGAGAGAGAGAAGAATTGGAGAAACAAAAGGCTCGGGAGGCGTACCAACGACTTCACGCTCAGGGAAAGACAGATCAGGCGAGGGCTGACTTGGCCCGACTCGCTATCATTAAACAGCAGAGGGAAGAGGCGGCCAAACGTCGTCTCGAAGAGCAAAAGGCCAAAGAGGCTGACCTCAAGGCTAAACAGTCGTTAACTAACAAAGCTTTGGGCAAAAAGTGATGTTATGTCCAAAAACCTATTTTTATTGAATTCCTCTTAATTTTCATTTAATTTGTTTATAAAAATTTAAATCATTTGAAGTGAAAATTATTAAAAGTTTTTATTCACTTCTCATTAGATTTTGTTATCATTTTTTGGCTAAATTTTCATCGAATTATTTAATTATTACTAATTTTATGGAATCGAATCTCTTTAAACAAATTATAGAAACCGTTAATTAATAATCAAAACTTGTTTTCACCCGTTTTTGAGGTATATTTCGGTCTAATAAATGATTTCCTAAAATACTAACTATTTTTAGGAAAATCTCATTTTATTCTTCACCGCAAAGTTTAGGCCAACGTTTAGGTATTCAATGAAGAGTAATACTATTACTAATACTATTAATACTAGCGTTTGGTTAATACATTTGTGATTATAATTTCTATTCAAATTTTGTGAATATTTAGAAAATTGTGCTTTAATTGTACTTGATCAAATTGAATACCAATCTTAGATAATTAAATTTTTGCTCAAATAAAAACTGAGCAAGGTTGTTTTGCTTACAATCATAGTTTATAAACTATTTTCATACAAATTCTTTTCAAATATTTATTCTTTACTATAAAATCTTTTATTTTTGTTATAAATTCAATCACAACATGTTCTTGCTAATATAAAGGTTGTATAATATAACAAATAACGAATAATACAATGAATAACTGCTCTCAACTTAAAGAGACAATTGTCTGATACTTCAGGTATTACTGATTCGTTATTATTAAAGTTTTCAAAGAAAAACAAATTTTTAATTCTTAAAAGGCGTTTAAATTTGATGTCTAGGAGTGGGTGTACTATAAGCTAGACTTACCTTGATAAATTGTAGAAAGACTTTCAGTTAATCTTTTGATAGAAGTATCTCTTCATCGGTGTTCCAATTGTCTAAAGATTGAGTCAATGCTTGTGTTGTCTACACTCCCAAACCATTACAATAAATCAATATGAATATAGCAAGGGCATACAAGCAACATACAAGGGGAAACCAAGCTTAGTTGTTATTTGAAAATGAGAATATTTACAAAATTTTTACAATATTTAATATTTTAACATTTATTCCTTAAAGTCATATATATTTTTCAATTATCAAAGGATTTAATGCATTAAAAGATTAAAGTTTGGTTTCAGAGATATCTTACATATAATGACTATCTTTGAGACAACGAATAAAAAACTTTTATATCTATTACTAGAAATAAGTCGTAAAAGCATTTCTTATCGCAAACAACAAATATAATAATGAAAACAACAAATAAGAGGAGAGAGAGAGAGAGAGAGAGAGAGAGAGAGAGAATCAACTTATTGCAAATAGTAGACAATTTTATGCTCGTCTATATATCATAGATGACCAAGATGATCTTTAGATTTCTTAGAAATCTATTTTAGATGAAATTAACAAGATGAAAAAACAATTCATATTTACTATAATTGGTAACTAAATTATAATTTTTAGACTAAATATTCTATAATAAAGAATTTAAATTTTTAAGAGTTATAAATAGTGATAACCCATTGATTGTTAGCCAATACGTCAAATAAAGTATAATCTGATTTATTGTCTCATTTTTATTTAAGAATACAATCCATGAGTCCATTAGATATAAAATAGAGATAATCTCATATCAGTGGACCTCAAGGGATATCATTTGGACAATAATAAAATGAGTGAATAAGGATAAAGTGCTCCGAACTCGGCATATACCTCATCACCGAAGTTTGTGCGGATCGTATAACTTCTCTTTAACTGACAAACCAATGAATGTGGAGACAGGAGGACAGGGATGTTACGAAACCCACAGAAATAATTTGTATCAAATATTGTTTTTGCGTCAAAGAGTTTGTGTCCAAAGGAAAGGCTACGGACACGACATTAGGGTTAATATAAAAAGTAGAAACATCTATTAACCCAACCATTATTGTAGAGTCAACTGTGGAAAAGAGATAAGAATATAATTTTAGTGGACAACACTATTTCCTAATACTTTTCTCTAACATTACATTCATTGAATCAAATGTTTCATAACTTTATATAAAAGTAAAAATCCATAAATAGTTTTGTTTTCTATTGTATATAACATTTTGTGATTCATTTTTTCCAAAAGTTATGAATCCATTTATACTTCATTTCTATTCGATTATAACCATATGTTTGGCCACAAGTTTTGCGTTTTCGTCCTCTTCTTCAGTGCTTAGAGTTGAGAGAAAATTACCGGAAAATGTTTTTCAACTCAAAGAAAGCACAACTACTGTAGAGCCAGAAGTGGTTGATATCGACGATGTGTTCGCCATTCCTATCGATGACTTCAGAGGTGAGCATTACTTCATTAAACAAAGATTAACCAAGATTATTCAATCAAAATTTGAGACTATTCTGATTATATCTTTAAAGTTCTTTAAGAAATTTATAATCAATTCATTTATTTCTAAATAATATCACAATTTATTAAAGAATTTCATCTATCAAATCATTTTAGCAAGATTAAATCAATTAAGTAAATCATCTTGTTGAAAATAAACATTTATGATTTGAAAAATGCAATTTCTATAATTGATCTAGCATTCTATGAATTTGACATCAGCACTTGTTTCGGAGGATTACCTTTATATCGAAATAAACTTTGCTGGATTAGTGGACAAGAGACACTTGGAATTGTCATTTTTACCAAGTGTAGATGTCGAGGTGATTCTAGTTTCAAATAATTAAATCCAATAAAAAAAGTCAATTGAATTCTTTTAGTCTCAATAAAAGATAATTTTAAATAAAAGTGATTTAAAAATTAGAATTAAATATAAAATAAGAGTTTATTATTAATTAAGAGTTTATTAGTAAAAGTATTTGTCATATATTTGATTCATGGATTAGATTATTGGTACGGAAGACGTCTAAGAAAGCGGTCTCTTTTGAGTTCAAATGAAGATATTGATGTCGATAAGAGAAGTCAATACCAGCCGTGGGGCGGCAAAAGAGCAAGGTACCCCAACATTTACCAATTGCCCAAAGGATTTAATCCGAACGGCGGTAAACGTTTTGATAGTGGTGTTAGTGAGGGCTCAATCGACAACTCACGCAAAAGGACTAAAAACTTTCAGAATTGGGCCGGAAAACGAACAAACAATGGAAAGTCATTTGTTATATGGGGTGGAAAGAAGAGGGCCGACAGCTTCAGGACGTGGGGCGGAAAGAGAGCCGATAGCTTTAGGACATGGGGTGGAAAACGGGCCGATAGTTTCAGAACGTGGGGCGGACGCTGACAACAACTATCAATAAATAAATTCATTCATAAATAATAAATAAATAAAATAAATGGTTTTCTTATGTTTTCTATTTATAAATTTTATGAAAACATTTGAAAACTGGGAATAAATTGGGAATAATGTTGGGGTAAAACCTGGAGTTTTGATCAAAACAAATGTATATTTACTATAAGTAAATAAATTTTGAATTTTTGATCTAGTACAACAGTAGTTTCGAATTTGGAAACAATTTTATTTGGAACCAATTTTGAAAAAAAAAATAAATACATAATAAACGACAATATTTTGATATTTAAATCAAAATCAAAAGTGAGATAAAAGTCATAACATTATTGCAAAAGAGTCGATACCAATGAGAGACGGCTTATGAGACGAGTGTCCACTTATTTCTTAAGCAAACTGTAATACTGAGATCCTAAGCCATACGAAAGAGGACTGCCATAGAGATAGCTTGAGCTGTAGGGATAACTTCCATAGCCTCCATAGACCCCATAGCCATAGCCAGAATAGCTAGGATAATAGTTTGGCACATAGTATTGAGACATGGCCACAGCAAACAAAGCGAACAAAATTATCTACAATTTTTCAAAATAGGATTACATTCAGACAAAACTCTTAAAATATTTATTAATACTTACGACGGCTTTCATTTTTGTTGAGATTTGAAGGGTTTGGTTCGTTAACGAAAGAGATTCAAAGCGAAGACTGATGTTTGGGTCCAAATAAGAGCTCTTATTTATACTCAAACACTGACCTTCAAAAATGGTCTCTAAGAGTGAAAATCTTGATAAGTGAGATGAGAGGTAGGGATCACTTTTGGGGAATTTTATCTCATTATAGGTTTATAGACCTCTTACGGGAAATTTGGAATTCTTTTAGACTTTAGGCCACTCACTATTCCCAGTATATAAGCCTAACAACCATAATAAGTCAGGTCAGTCAGAGGTCGCTCCTCATTGAAATTCTGTTTATGTTTTTTCTTCTAAAAACATACCAATAAAAGTGAGTTTATTATCAGTAAAAGAATCTTGATAATTCTCACTTATATATTGACCATAGAAAGTTAAACTAACCAGTTTAGCTTAACTCTAGTCAACTTATAATTTATAATAACTCGATTGGATTAAAATTACTACAAATTTAATAGAATTTAATGTTTATTTCAATAGAAATTCTTGAGATAAATCTTTAACTTTAAATATAATCTTAAATAAAATATCGTTAATTAGAATCCATTCAATAAATTAAATATTGTTTTTATTGACTGATTTCACTTAATTTCATAATTAGAAAAAATATATATTAAAAATATTATAGAAAAATTCAATCTGGTAAAGCAACTTGGTGATTTGATGCAAATTTTTTGCTATAAGTTTTGAAGTTTTCTTGGAGATGTTGTTTGATGACCAAGGCAATAATATCGTTTTTCTTTTTAATTGGTTTTGGTTTCAAATGTTTGTCCTGTCTATGAGACAAATAAGTGGGATTGAGTCCAACCCTTAACCCACTATAAGATGGTTTTAGGGTAGAGTCGGGTCTATATTCAGGTTTCATCCCATTGTAGTTCGGCTTAAATACAGAGAGTCCGGCCCGAAGTGCACTATACGATGGCTTCATAATCACATAACTCGGTTGAACTCCAGTAAAGGTTGGTTTGATTACAGTAAGAGCGGTACCAGAATTAGCTGAATAGCCATAATTCCAAATACAAAGACTGAATTGAATGAAACTGAGAAAGGTGAATGTGATCTGGATCAATTATAATTATTGTATGGCACCACTCAGAAAGGGTTAAAAGGACTCACCGAAATGTAATTCATTTTTGTCTATAAGTAAATAAATAATTTAAATGTTTAGCCAAGAGGTGAGTGAGAGGTGAGAGAGAGGTAGAGATGAGTGCAATGATTTGACAAAACTATAAACTCGTCTCTGAAGTAGTTTTATGTGTTTTCAGCAAAACTAGAATTTTTTTTCATCCTCTTATCTGTCAGTAGTCTCTCTTTGCTGGTCAGACCAGTGGTAGTTCTGGTCTAACCCTGCAATGAGTTAAAAATCTCATGAAATGATCGAATAAATCACTTTTCAATTAAATTCTTTCTTAAGTCTTGTTCGGCACAAAACCAAAGATAAGATACTCCACTCTTTATAAGCTCTTGTGTGACATTAAACTTGAATTCTATTCCCACTTTACATATCTTTCAAAATTGTGAAATAAATGTTAGAAAATCCCTTTCATTTTGAACTCATAAAATGACATTTGAAGGAATAAGATTTTTATGATAGTCATCTAATTTTATCTACCTTGATACTTTTCATTTAAAAGTTTAATGGCCAGAAAAGGGCTTCTAAAACAAATGAATTAAGGAATTCCCAACAAAATGGATGTTAGAGTGAAGGCCACAATTTTTTCGTATAAATAGTGGACTTTTCACTGAATCCAGACATCAGTTTTTCTGATCGCAATTCAAAACTATTCAAAAATGAAAGAATTGGTGAGTTTTTTCACTAATACTTCTAATTGACTTATATTTAATTCTATAAATTTTTGAACAGATATTTGTATTAACTCTTTTCGTGCCATCGATTATAGTTTGTCGTTAATAGGATATGGACTCTATGGCTATAATACTGCCCTTTGGAACACTTGGATCTCAAAATATTACTTTCCATTAACTTATAGTTATGGCGCCAATAGCTTATGGTTTACTTTAGAAGTAAAATGATCTCAAAGGCTGATTGTTGGCCCCATCGGTGTATCGACTCATAAAACATGATTTTAGTTAAAAACAACCAAATCTTTGGTTCTTATAATTTAAAATTTGATTCAATAAAATATTTGTTTGATATGATTTCAAAATTCTTAGAAAATATTATTTTTCCTCAAAAATCATTTGAATTGAAAACTACTATAATTAATGTTTTTTGGGTTTAATTTGTTATTTCAAAAATATTTAGAGTTTGTACTTATTTTGGACTTTAAATGTACTTAAAATCGACTTAAAATTACATTTATTTTAGTGATTAATTGATTTAATTTTTAGTGGAATTCATTAATTTAAAGTTTAAATATCAATGTCACCTAGGTACAAAAACTGCGAAATCAAACTTACTTTAATTAAGATTCATGTATATACATGCATATCTTTAATTAAAAAATATAAATTTAACCTAGAATCGTTTATAAATTATAATCATCCATTACTGATGATTTTTGATCAAGAACATAACCCAGAACAAATTCAAAAAATTGATTTCAAATAAATCCTAGATACTATATTCTGAGTTGACCCATGTCAATTATACATTGTATTATGTTACTAAGTATAAGAGTATATAATAAGATCCTTCTCTTAGTTATTTGGTTTACAAATGACCAAGAACTTATTCAGTGTATTAGCATATTGAAAGTATGACCTTGCACTCAGTTTAAGTTTAGAGACCACTTAAATCAGAAATCATGCAGAGTGACTGAGTTACCCAGTTACTCTTAAGTTTCTCATTTAGACTGAAGGATAGGCTCTTCCAAAATGATTGCATATAAGATAAGCATTGAGTTTGTGATCAAAAGAAAAGATTTTTTTGTTTTCTTCTTAAAAGTATGAAATTGTAATCATTTTGTTTATCATTGAGAGATTGACTTTCAATCATAGGTAATGGCGCTGGTAATGGTGCTCCGGGCCATTCATAAGTTGAAAGCAGACAATTAGACATAATTGGAATCTTTTGAATTAATAATTTTCAAATTCAAGGATAACTTTTTTTTGTTAATTTAGTTAAGTATATAAGAAGACGATATTCTTTGAAATCATGTTATTATGCATTTTGTAAACCATTGATAAGAATATCACTTTGTTTACCGAATGAAGTGCTAATTATTAGTATCTATACTTTCACTAAAAGCTTTAACTATGAAGTTCATAGTTTATAAAGTTTGCATCTTGCTTGTTTTGTTTAATAGTCTTGTTTTAGCACAAAGAAAACCGAAATCTGGACAAAGAAATTGTAATAAACAAGATTTTGACACTCACTCATCAAATGTGTTTGGTCAGTTTGGCTTACCTGAGCTCAGTTTTCCTGAGACTAGAAATGATTTGAGCACATATTGCAAGTGAGTTAACTATTAATTACATGATTTTGATAAGAATCGCAACAAATTTATTAAATTTATTTTTTTCTAAAATGTTATCTACAAATGGTTTCGTTAACTTTGAATTTATGTCTTTAATTAATAGCATTTCCTAAAATTAATCAATAGTTGATATTTTACTTATCTATTACAATCTTAATTAAAGATTAACATGGTTATATACAAGATAAAAATCAAAATATTTATTTTTTTTCGGTAATAATAATTTTAATTTCACTTTTAATCAGAAAATCAAAGGAAAGCACAGAATTTTCTAAACAATTCGGACAGAACTGTTTAAAGAGCACATCACAAACATTAATGTCCCTGGCATCATATAATTTTGAGCAAGTTAATAAACAATACTGCGCTAAAAATGGAAAACTGAAGAACCAATTTATAGAATGGGCTAAATGTGGTAATAAGGCTAAAGTCAACACTGAAAAGTGTTGGGACATAATGATTGTATCCATGTCTGTCACCCATAAAGTCAAGAATAGTAAGAGTAGAATACCTCTCATTTGTTGGTGAGTATCACTTCTAATAAAAATTGAGTTAAGGCTATAATAATTGTAAATAACCTAGCACATATTACGAGTGGATTAAGTGCAACAAAAAGGCGATGCAAGACATGGGTGAAAGTGTCTGTTCCAAGAGTGCTGTCGATGGCTATGAAGTTCACGTCAATAAAGCATCGGTTGATTCAATGAATCTGATTTGCAGTCGATATGAAGACGATCCGGTTAAGTGCAATAATCTCAAGAAGGAGTTACCTAAAGAAAGGCCTAAAAGACTGGACAAAATGCCACTCCTCTATGTGTTTGATATTTTTGACAAATTGTAATCAATTTCAAATAATTTGATTCCAATCTTTTCCTTCTCTTCTTATTTAATAATTCACTAAAATTTAGTTTTCATTATTTCTCACATAAATTGTGAAAAATTCTGAGAAATTAAACTTTTTTTAACAGTTTTTTTTTTCAATAACTCGTTAAACATTTTATTGATTTTCTTGAAATGTGTTAATGATGTTATTTTTTGTGACTTACCTTATCTAATATCTATCTGAGAGGGACACAGAGGTGGGCACTACTAGCAGGTGGATAACTTATGACACAAATTTTAAAATAAAAGTATAAAAATTTGATGAAATAAAATGATTAAGAATAAAATCTGGGATACATTTAGTACCACTACTTGTGTAGTACTGGACATCTTTTATTCTGATCGGTGTTAACACATGATATGCATAAACTTTCCTCGTTAAGACCTCACGACTTTTAGGGGTCGAGAGATTGAATTTTTGATTAAGACTTGGAATAATTAATCATGATTATAATGTAAATAATGTCAGTAATAAAGTTAACGTGATTTACAAGTCGTGTCTTTTTCCAAGTTATCACTCATTTTCTTCTTCTTTTTTTTGATAAAACAAATTTCACAATAAAATTATTAGTCATTAATTGGAATTAAAAACAAATTTTCAGAAATAAATTTTAAAAATTAAAAAATGACTTTATTTTCGTTTTAGAAATAAAAAATATTTTACAGTTTTAACCATTTCTTCAAAATTAAGCGAAAAAATGATTAAAAAGGAGTGAAAAAGACATCAAAAAATTGATGTAAAACAATTTGAACATGATCAGCTTTTAGTTGTCCTAATATCCCCCGTGGTATCCATTGTTATCACCTCCGCTGGAGTGGCCATAACCATGATTATCATCATCATGGTCATCATCACCATAACCACCATTGCCTCCATTACCACCATATGAGTTGCCTTCACTCTTGTGAACCTTGGTCAAACGCTCTTCTCTGACTGGCTCAATAACTTGGACGACCTTTCGGTAAGGCTTGATGATTTCTCTGAGCTCTTGGATCACGGGTTTAGTCACTTCATGGACGAGATGGTGGGGCTCATCATGAGATGACGATTTTTGATAGGAACCGCCTCTATTCTTATGGACCTGTTTTACGTAAATTGGAGAGGACTCGGTCTTGAAAGTCATGTAAACGGGAAGAACACCACCGGGAACTTCAACGTGAGTCGACGATTCTTCTCGATGTGAAGGAGTGTGAATGGTTTCGATGTCATGGCTTGAATGGATGGGCAATTCAATTGAACCATGTCCTCCATATCCACCACGACTACCACCTCTACCACCTCTACCATAGCTCTTGTAAGCGACACTTAAGCCCAAAAGCACTGACAGAATGAGAAGCTATGGATAGAATAGAATTTCATTATTAAAAATCCCTTTTCAATACTTGTATATCACATATTGAATAATATACCTTGAACATTTTCGAGTATTTACTTTTACTAGTGAATTTCACTTTAGAAGACAAGAAGGAGAAAGCACTGAATGATTTTCGAGGCGAATGTCAGTGTCTTATATACTAAAAGTTTGGGAAACACTCCCAGTATTTCATAAGATCACAAAAGTTGTAGAAATTGTGAAATATTTCTAAAATGGAAAATACTTTGAGATTAAAAAATAGTTTAACAGTTTATTGGATTAAAATTTAGATATAAAAAACTGATATAATTGTATATAAATTTTGTTTGTGTCGACCCTTCGAGCTATCAATTTGTAAAATCTCTTTTTCAGATCACAAGGTTAGTTAGTCGAGCACAGTGGTGTTAGTCGAGCACAACTCATTCCAGTTCAATTTTGGTGATTTTCTCCTATTCTAGTGATGAGGAAAACTCATATTCAATGTTTACTCTTTCGGTACTTTATTTATCTAGCATGTTTTGTTCTTCTAATACCAAGATAATAATGGAATTATATTTATTTAAATATTATGAATAATAAGAAACCCTTGGCTATTGTTGTATTGATTTTCTGTCAATTGAGGAAAATTCATATGAAAATTAGTTACTTGTTCATTTTAATTGAGCACTCGATCGATAATTCAAAAGAGGCGAACCATTAGCTATCTATTGAAGTTCGTAATAATAAAATCAAGAGCAATCTGGGACAATTACAGAAAATGATAAGCTGAGTGTTTTAATTACTCGTTCTGTTCATAATTATGTAATATATTTACTAATGTTTTCCAAATGTTTTCATACATTTCTCTTATTTGACTCCAAATCGTTATATTAGTTCAAAAAAATTTACATTTTATTTAGAACTAAGAATTGAGACCAAAATAATTGAAATTCTTTATAATATTTAATATTAAATTAATTAAAATGACTAATCGCTACAATTAAGAGCAAAAGGTGGGCCCAACCAATCATTTTCACTCTCATATCAATGGAATATGGCTTTTAATTAAGGAAATAAAGGGAATATACATTTCGTATACAAATTTCATTATAATTCCATATATTTTATATCTAAAATTTGACATGTAATTTGTCAAATTAATTAGTTCATTTTCATTTAACTAGGTGCTAGTTTTTCAAGTTCATCTTTTTGATAGAAACTCTTATTATTAAAATGAGTAAAGAATTTAATTATTATTAATTTTTATCAAATAATTTATTTGGAATTTATACTAAAAATAGTTTACAAAATGAAATTTAAACAAATATTTTTAACACTTTTTAAGTTTTAGTTTTTAATATCCTTTATATGATTCCATTTTATAGTCATCGAGTTTGTCATATCCCTTATCGTCTCCACCATATCCTTTGTCATCTCCACCACCATATCCTTTGTCATCTCCTCCATAACCTCCCTTTCGTTCACCCTTGTGCACTTTGGTCAGACGCTCTTCCTTAACTGGTTCGATAACCTGGACAACCTTTCTATATGGAGTGATCACTTCTCTGAGCTCTTGGATGACGGGTTTGACCACTTCGTGGACCAGTTTGTGCGGTTCATCGTGAGAGTCTGATTTTTGGTAACTGCCCTTGGTGCCTTTATGCTGTTGTTTCACATAAACAGGTGATGACTGAGTCTTGAATAACAAATAGACAGGAAGAACACCACCAGGGACATCCACATATGTCGAGTGGTCCTCTTCGTGTGATGGAGAGTGAATGATATCCAAGTCGTGATGAGATTTAACGGGTAATTCAATGGAATGACCATAGTCACTTTTATAAGCGGCACTTAAACCCAATAATGCGGACAAAACTACAAACTGTAAGCAAAGGATTATATATTTATTGAATAACGTTTTCATATATTAAGAAATATATACCTTGAACATTTTAGCTATAATTTAACTGAAAGACTAATGAAATGAAAAGTCGAGTTAAGTCGATCGGAAGCGAATGATATTCTTTCTCATGAGATCAGAGTTTATATATAATATCAAAAGCTCTTAGAATTCCGGGTAAACCCACCCTTTCAATGGTGTCATTTAATCGATAACTTAAGGTTTTGATTAAAAATATATTTTCGACTAAAAAGTTATTAAAAATTGAATTAATTACGGAAAGAGTAAACAAATAGTCAGGAAATTGAGAAAAAGACAAACAAAATCTGAAATTAATTTTCTTCTAATGAGTCCGACTTTTGATTCAATCGAGATATTAGTTTTCAAAATGATTTATCAGTTATTTTTTCTCCACTATTAAACCTGATTTGTGTCCGGCGTTTTCCCAAAATATAGAGCACACGAACACTCGCCATATATTAAGATCACTTTTGCTTTCATTTATAAACTTATCTATCATAAAATCACATTTTTGCATTCCTCGCTTTTTTTCTTTATCCAATTATTATCGTTTAATTACTTTCGATTAGTTTCCGATCAGAATTTGTTTCAAATCGAAGTTAATTAATATTAATTAAAATTTCTTTATTCTCAAACCTTTTATAATATATTCTATTTTGTATTCAATTTATCATAAATTATTTCAAACAAAAAAACCATTTTATAAACAAAAGATAAAAATCGTTTGTTTTGTTGAATATAAAATCATATGTTATTTACTCTTTAATTGTATTAAATTTAATCCATTAATGTTTTATTTTCAAAACAATTTAAATTTATCTCTTTATGATCTCTTTATATCTTTATGATTTTATCAAGATTAGGATTATTGTCATTCCTTGTTGTTTATTTGAAGGATTAAATTCTGATATTTTAATTCTTAATTTTTTAATTGATTTAAACTAAAAGATAAATCAATTATTATATGATTAGAATAAATAATTCAAATAAATGTGTTTTCTTAGCCATGAGCTTGATTTCACCATGATTAAATTCTTTTCATATCGTTAACCTGGAGCCCAGTCGAGTAAATATTTTGAATTGTATATAAACACAAACTTTAAAATGTGGGAAAAAATTTCGAATTATAAGTGCAAGGAAGTATGTTTTTTAAATATTAACTATTTGATATTATACAATTACTATCTTGGTAAAATGTTTATTTTGTTCAAAAAAATATCTCCATTTTTAACGAATTTAAACCAAATTTTAAATATTAATGTTTTCCCAAAATTATTAAATTTTATCTAGATTATATTTAGTTTAGAAATTAAATTTTTATCAAAATTTTATTCACTTAATTGATGTAAAAATATACAAATGATTAAAAGATTAATATATTTTGAATTTTATGACAATTATATAAAGTGATTCTATATATAATATTTATAAATAATATTCACTTAAATTATGAAAACTTTTCTAATTGATCATGGTAATTAATCATGATAGGCACCAAATTGTTTATAAACATGACTAAATGGCTGGTTTCCGTTGTAGTGGTTGCCATTGTTTTGGTTTCCATTGTTATACTGATTATTGTGTCCGCTGTCGTACCCATTATTGTGTCCACTGGAATATCCTTGACTATGACTATCTTTGTATACCTTGGTCAATCGTTCCTCTTGAATAGGTTCAATCACCTGGACAACTTTTCTGTACGGTTTAATTATTTCTTTAATCTCTTGATAGACAGGTTTAACCACTTCATGAACTAATTTATGTGGCTCATCTTCAGATGTGCTCTTCTTGTAACTACCCTTGGTCTTCTTATGTTTCTGATCCACATAAATGGGTGATGTCTTGCTTTTGAATGTCATGTGAACCGGCATTTCCACGGGACCGACCTTTACTTCAGCGATTTTCTTCTCATAGTGTGAGGGAGAGGGGATTACTTTAATACCAGAATCGTATGACTTTATGGGAACATCAATGGCTTCGTATCGACCCATATATGCAACGCTTACCCCAAACAATACCGATAAGACACAAACCTATTAATTCAAACATTAGTTTTTAACTCAGAATTAATGTGAACTAAACTTTACTAAATAATTATTAAATTTCATATAAAGATCTGTATATCTGTAATCACTTTAAAGATATGAATTTGCATCGAAGAGACAAACATTATATGGTCAACAAATAGTTACATACCTTAAGCATTTTGATGAGAGTTAGGCTCAAATAAGACTTATTCAGGACTTCAGTTTGAAAAACACCGAAATTATATAAATATAATGAACTACTGAATAGAAAAACAGGAGTTATATATACAGACTTAATATATAAATGTTACCCTGCCCACTTTATCGACAGAGATAAGGTCGGTTTTGTTCAAAAGAGAGATTAATTTGTTTTATTGGAAATTATGAAAAATTATTAGAAAAGATTTTTTTAAAAGTCAACTGAATTTCCGTCAATTACTATATAATTGAGACTTCGCTATAAAACCGGATCCAAATCGAGATATAAATTATCATATTTTCCCAATTAATCTGATTGGAGAAGAAATTAGAACAGGAACACTTTCGTTTTCATCTTAACTTGTTTTAGGCAAGGTTATCTTTACTCATATTTTCATAGGAAATAAGGATTTAGTTATTTTAACTTTTCTTTATCTCAATTCTTGTTAATTGATTTAAAATAGTTGAGTACTAATTGTTATCTCATTTACAATCTTTAGAATTACAAAACAAAAGATTTAGGGAACAATACGTTTTATTTTAATACAAATAAGGATTTACTTATTTTATGTAATAATTTTTGATATTTTGTTTTTTATGATTCAATAATTTATTGAAATTATAAGTATTTAACGAATAAATAAAACATAACATAAATTCCTTATTTTGAACATAAAAGAAAAACTAGAATCTAGATCATTACTCTAAGGACACTCTAAGGGCTAATTTTTATACATATATTCTATAGAAATATAGAAAAATTTAAGTTAGATACTTATTTGTCCCTTATAGGCACTATTAATCTTGTTACAAGTTTACATTTAAAAAATAAATAATTTGTTAATTAATATATTTTTATGCGATGAAGGAAATAGAATCTCTTGAAATAGATTGTTTGCTAGATTACTTTTAAATTGTATTTAATAATTCTTAAATTACTTTTGTATAAAAAGATTAAAATTAATGGACTTTCAATAAACTCAAACTTAAAACAATTTGTTTTCATTAATTATATGAAAATAAATGATTTTTTACAGTTTTAAATAATTATTGAAAATATTGTAAGGAAAGACTTTATGAGATTTACCACCCGTACTTTATTATCAAGTATTATACTTGATTTAATTTACCTTGGCAGAGTCTTTGATATTAGTAATCAAATGTATGAAAAGAGTATTAAATTTTGTAAAATGAAAAATTGATTTTATTTGAAACACATTTCTTGAAATCTAAAGAAATGTAAATATTATTATGAGTAAAAGCCATGATTGGAGTTGGGTTTGAGTTGAATCAAGATTTGAAGTAAGATTTAAAGTAACTCTTAATCAGGGATGGCAAAAGACCGAGGAGGGTATATTGATCCGAGCTAGGTGGGGTATAAGGGGGAAGGGTATTTTGAAAATGACCAAAAATTGCTTAAAAACACATAAAACATCAATTTTAGGGCTTTTTATTACTTACATGACTTTATTTAGTCATATTTTAACGCATTTTATCAAAACTAATGCAAAAAACTAAGAATTTTTGGCAAAAAAGGCAATTTTGTAAAATTTTCAAAATTTTTGAGGACCAAAATTTG
>JAQFZM010000670.1:0-27129 GCA_034695785.1 Galumna obvia
ATTGCTAACAATTACTTTTGATTTAAATTAAATGATTAAACAAAATATTTTGATTGTATTTCATATTTTATTTCATTCATTGATTGAATTATACGTCATTTGAATCATAAATTAATATTAAATTTAATTAAATCTAAACAAAACATTTAATTTTTGTTTAATTTATATTTAAAATTTTATTTAAGTCACAAATCAATAGGAAATCTTAAGTTAACCGAAAAAAGATATAAAGTATTTACACTAAAACTAAGGATTTATAATAATATTGGAAACAATTTTACATTTATTTAGAATAAGACTTGAATTTACATCAAAACAAATATAAATTAGATTAGAATCGAATGAATAAAATATCGAATAAATAATGAAATATTCAATTTTAAATCAATTAATTGAATTCCCGGTCGGGGAACAGCATAGGAGCGATCAGACTCCAGGTATAGAGTCCACAACAAACCCACGACGAGATGATCTTAACCCACATCGAACCAACACTTTCGCTAAAGTTCTTATTGTCGACATTTGGACTTTTATTAAGTAATAAATTTATTAATTAAAGAGTTTTCACTTCAAATTGAATGATAAGTCACTTACTTATACCAATTGGTTAATGTCATCATAACATAAAGAGTGGCCAAAGCGAACATAAAGTGAAAGAAAGACCAACTGTAAGCCACAGTGTCATCTTCATTATCCCAAGAATTGCCTTTCTTTGAAGAGACGCCTCCATCCTCTCCGCCTTAAATCAAAAATTAAAGTTTTTGTTAATAATTTTATATAATTTGGTTTAAAATAATGAAAAAAAGCACAAAAGAAACACAAAAAAAAGACTCAAACGATTGAAGTATTTGTACCTTCGTTTGAAGTCAGTTGAGAAGCAGATCCACCTATTTTTCAATCAATTAATATAATACTTAATAAAAGTTAAGAAAACTTTAAAAAAAATTGAAAAAAATAAATATAGAAAATGAAATCAAAGAAATCAATGATTAAATGAAATGAAATATTAATAATAAAATAAAATGTTATGACGACATACCAGAGGCCGCACTGCTATCATTCATGAGTATTTGATTGGCTCCGGTTAGTTTTCCCACTTGAGAATTGGTTGAAGTTCTAATACTTGAATAGAGAACACACGCGAAGAACAGCCCCAAAGACACTAACGATTGTGAGTCGAAATTACTCGACTCTTTGTGCACAAAGACATTGGGTTTACACTTATCGTCGACATTGTTGTTCATTGCAGACCAGGTTAGGTAACACACGTATAGAGTTATTAGAGAGGACTGCAATAGTCCAGAGCGCGGCTGATCTGAAGATATCCAAAACAATAATTTTATTACTCAATAGAATTGAAAATAACGGATACATACAGTCCTGGATTTTTGGTATAATTGAGAGGACAGACATAATGACACACAATATTAAATTGATTGAT
This sequence comes from Galumna obvia, assembly GCA_034695785.1. Lineage (NCBI taxonomy): Eukaryota > Metazoa > Arthropoda > Arachnida > Sarcoptiformes > Galumnidae > Galumna > Galumna obvia. The sequence goes on from JAQFZM010000670.1 coordinate 1,442, forward strand.
ATGAAAAACTTATGTAAATGACATCCATTCGATTGGGTGTAAAATACATAAAATAAGACAATAGAAGCGATGGCCGACAAGTAATGAATTACTGTGAAAAAGATTAGACCTAAAACAGACATAAATTATTAATTTTGTTGAAAACATAAGCTTTAGTTGAAACGAACCGCAATAATACCATTTAGAACCGGTCTCTTCGTGCTGTTCGACCCAATTCTCAGCCCAACAGTGAGCAAAATCAATGATCAAGATCAATTGAATCAGGATAAAAAGGAAACCACCGATAAGTCCAAAGTATTTCCAAACTGAAAACCAAATCAAATATTAATTCAAAATCTTAGAAATATATAAAATTTGTGTCCAAATAATGTCCACTCATTGACTCACTGTCTCCGAAAGAACTGTTCTCTGGAATGAAAAACGCGCCGACCATTAATCCAATTAAAAGCAAATATTTTATTCCCCAAAACCTATAAATTAAATGATTAACAAAATTAACTAAAAATAAGGAAACGAACCCATTCTGAATGGGAGCCCTTCCATCGCGAGAACTCTTCACTCCAATCATCATAAGAGAGAAGAGAACGAAAAACATCGTCAACGCAAACATCACCCGATAAACAGCGAGATATCCGACAGCGTTATCACATTTGCCATCCTTACAAAAGGGCACGTCTTTCATCTTCTCTTCGATCCAATGAGTAGTCATAAGCCAACCAACGATTGTCGACAACAAAAGCATCAAAGCGTACATAATTCGCGCCGCCGTTGAGTTACGACATGACGGACAACAACCAAATAGACCGCACGCAGCAGATGAACAGCAACATGCTAACTATTATCCAAAACAAACACAAACAACAGTTAATTACATTTAATGAGTGGACACAACTTCATATGAAACTCATTGCGTCTCAGAATTTCATTGTTATTAAAGGGAATAACCATTTGTTGTCTCAATATTTAAAATTATATATTTTAGTGAATCACATACCTGTCCAACAGTAAAGATACTGAGAAGTGCCCCCATATTCTTGACTTTTAAATTGGTGGACAAAAATCACTGATAAATGAAAGGAAAATTTGATCCACTCTTTTGTCTGACAATTAATTTCTTATCTTTAGTGCAATTTTTGTAAACAATAAAATCGATGAATAATACGTTCACTAAAAACGTTACGCAAATTTAAACTTTGAAATATTGAATAAAGTCTGTATTCAACTCATATCAAACCCTTTGTTTGTATTTTTCATTGAATTCAATAACTTTTAAAATGTCGTGAAATGACATCATTTGTGTTTTCATTTCAGTTTTAAATTGAACCTCAAAGAGAGGAATGACTTTTTGCAAATCTTCTTAAAATCCATTACTTCAGAGCAGACTTTTAGATCCCTTTCATAACAAATCCGGAGAAAACGAGTGTTTTATTATGAAGTCATATATTAATTGAATCTCATTTCAAAAGTATAGTATATTTGAATAAAAATGCGAAAGATTTGGATAAATCCAATGAAATCAATATTTCAATAAAGACTTACTTTCGGTTCTTTTAGTCGAAGAAGTAATTCATCTCTGGTTTGTTGTCATTTGAGAACTGAATTCCTGATTAAAAGATAATTAATTTGGCGAAGAAATGGCAGAATATTTGGCCTCAATTTTTGGTACAGAAAAGGATAAGTGAGTATTGAATGAATTGATTCAATTGTTTGCTAATTGTCTATAATTGTGTCTAATTGTATTTAATTGAAACCGAATCCAGGGTCAATTGTTCATTTTACTTTAAGATCGGTGCGTGTCGTCACGGGGACCGTTGCTCTCGTATTCATAATAAGCCCACATTTAGTCAGGTATTGACCACTTTTTCCGGTCTTTAATTGGAAGCGAAGTCTTATTTTGTGATTTGTTTTGTTGTTTAGACTCTTTTATTACAAAATTTATACCAAAATCCCCAAAATATCGGTCAAAGCAGTGATGGAAGCGGTAATTCATAACTCATTTAAACACTTTTTTATCAAAAGTTATTAAAATATTGATTTAAAGCCGCGATTCAATTGCAAGGACTTCGAGGAACTCTTATGATGTCTGACGAAGAGGCTCAGGAACATTTTGACAATTTCTTTGAGGATGTCTTCATTGAATTGGAGGACAAATACGGAGAGATCGAAGAAATGAATGTTTGCGATAATTTGGGCGACCATTTAGTCGGAAATGTTTACGTAAAGGTATTCATACAAATCTGTTCTGATTTATAATTCAATTATCGTTAATATGTATTCAAAAACAGTTCCGAAGGGAAGAGGACGCAGAGAAGGCTCAGTGCGAACTCAATAATAGATGGTTTGGCGGTCGACCCATTTATGCGGAACTTTCACCAGTGACTGACTTTCGAGAGGCCTGTTGTAGACAATACGAAATGGGGTATTCTTTTCGTTATAATTTTATTCTTAAATTTTAGTTAATTTATAAAATGTTATGTTTTAAAGAGAGTGCACTCGAAGTGGTTTCTGTAATTTCATGCATTTGAAGCCAATTTCTCGTGAGTTAAGACGAGAACTTTATGGAAGACGTCGGGCGGCAGCCATTGAACGTCGTTTAGCGAGTTATGTGACCGGAAGGTCCCGTTCTCGCAGTCTTTCTCCAATTCGTCGCCGCAGTAGAAGTCGAGAGCGAAGGCGTAGAAGTTCTTCGAGAGAAAGAACCGAAAGACGTGATCGCGAACCGCGACGTTCTCGAAGTCCTCGAGAAGGAGGACGAGAACGACGTAAAAGTCGCGAAAGAGAACACCGAAGACGTGAAGATAAGGATAAGGAGTCGACCGAATTTAATGGTCGTTAGTTATGACATTTCATTAACTGCTCTTATATTTAATCGATTCATAACTTTTTCGACTGAATTCCAAATTCAAATAAACTTTTTTAACATTTTTTGCTTCATTTCATTGTTTTAAAAATATTCCAAAAGATTTCAAGGAATTGGTGGTCATCTCAACTAAAATTACTGATTGGTTAGGTATGGGTTAAGTTCGGGTTAATTCCAAATCAGATCTAATTTTGAGCTCTAATTCAAAACATTTATTAAAAGTAAAAAAATAGTGTATTTGTGTTGACGTATATTATGTAAAGTGTTTGCCATAACTGCCGGTCGACTCGACTTTTCATTGATTTTAATTGAATGCAAAAAATGTGATATTTATCTCATTTTTATCTCTTTTTTGAGGAAATTTTTGTTTATTTACTCGAATTAAAACATCGATTTTGGGGTCAAAAATGGGTTTTCTTTTGTCGAGATTTGGGCGAAAATATTCAAACTTCTTATCCATAGTTTTGGCAATAAATCTGGTTTTGGCTCTAATTCTTGAGATGTGTTGCGTTGGAGTGGCCTCTAAATTGTCTTCTGAACAACAATATGAAGACAATGAGTTCGCAGAATTTGAAGAAATCGATGAAGACATGGATCCGGTTATTACAGACAAAATACAGGACTCGGAGGACAAAATGGATGACCAGAAATTTGATGAACGAAACAGAGATTCAATCGATAAAAACAATTTACTTAAGGATTCAGACGAAAGCGATTCCACTGTTGAAGACGAAGAGGACGACGAAGAGTTTGAAAATGTCTCTGAATTTGACGAAAGCGGCGAAAAGGTTGAGTCGAGTGATAGAAATGCCAACAAAAAGCCTGACCTCAAGATAACGAAAGTACCGCTACATTTACGGTCCAATTGGGAGAGTTATTACTTGGAGTTTCTTATGATCGCCGGACTCGTTGTCTATTTCCTAAATTTCATCGCCGGCCGATCAAAGAACCAGAAGATGGCCGACACGTGGTTTGATGTCCATAAAGATCTTCTTTACTCAAACTTCGCTCTCGTCGGCGACGACGGAAAGAAAGAAATTGAAAATCCGGGTCTAATCAAAGAGACTGAAAGTGTGTTTACTCTTTGGTGTAGTGGAAGGGTTTGTGTCGAAGGAATGTTAGTCGAACTCAAATTTCTTAAACGTCAGGACTTAGTGAATGTAATCTCTAATTATTTTAAACCATCGACGGATCAAATCGTATGTAAAATTTCTTTCAATTTTTTTAAATAATTAAAATGTTATTCATTTTACAGTTAATTAAAGTGAGTCTTAACTCTGACTCAATGGACAGTTATGTCTTTTGCATCGCCAGCAAAAAGAGCGCCCAAAGACTGGCCAAAGAAGTTCACGATATTGTAATTCTTGATATGAGTCTTCATTTACTTATTATTTAATCTTAATTAGAATACATTTTGTCCGGAGAAGAAGTCTCCTGAAAAGTATGGCGTTTCGAGTGATAAGTTTGTACTCCTGAGTGAAATAGGAGAGGCCGCCGGAGTACTTCTCGACGCCAAAGTTATTTCTCTACTTAAGAAATACGAAGATTGTATCGATTATATTCATTTCACTGATCAATACGCAGGACTTAAACTTGCAGAGTATGTATATTATATTATATTAATAATTAATCCTTTTTTTAAGTTTATTCTTATTTAACATAATTTTTATAAATTTAATTTGTCTTTTAGTGACACTCAACCCATAAAACTTCCAGAAACGAAGAAAATGTTGATCTTTGCCTTTAACTGTAAGTCATTCTCTTTTATATTTGAGACAAAATTTCTAATTTGAATATCAGTCCCGACTAATAGCAGCCGAAACTATGATGAGATCGAAAGAATGAAACCATTGCTTCAACTGGTCTTCTATTCGATAGATAAGGTTAAGAGATTTCGTCTCTCAAAAGAGGGTAAAATGAAGGCCGAGAAGAACCGGCAAAAAGTGGAAGAGGAATACCTTAAGTTAACTCATGCACAGCGACAAGAATTAGCACAAATCAAAAAAGATGAGCGAAGAAGACAGGAAAAAGAGAAAATGCTCAATGAATCGGATCCAGAAAAACAGCGCAAATGGGAAGAGAAAGAATATAAACGTGAGCTCAAGAGAAAGACACCGAAAATGAAACAATTGAAGATAAAAGCCATGTGAGGGGACACCACATGCAATACACTCAACCATTTTGGAACTTCCATTAAATTATTGTCTTCACTAAAAAGCTTTTGTTTTATAATAAATAGTTTCTGAGAAACAAAATCTGGATTTTAGAGGATTTCAATATTATTTCTTTGACTAAAATTTGTTTTAATTGAATTAATTGATAAAAATATGAGAATATTTCTCATAAATTTTAGTTGTTTTTAATATTTTAGTGCAAATATTTGCGGAATATATCTGTTTTTTGGACAAAGAGTTGTTTGTCTGAATAGAGATATTATTTATTATATTTTATGGTATTATTATTATTATAATATAATATATTATTAATAATTGTATACAAAACGAATCAAATGATTCATTGATTTCTTTTAAATGAATACTTTTCTGAAACCAATAAATATTTGATAATTCAATCCATTTATTTGAAACATTGAATGTAGGGCTGACAGACATGAACTACATTTGAATCTGTATTAACACAATATCTACACATAATCCCCAACAAAATAATAGTGAGAAAACACATAAAATTAAAAGAATATTCTTTAAAATATAAATATCTTATAAAAGCCTCAGTTATGTTATGTTAGTTTTTTTGTAATTAAAGGTTAGGTTTGATTAGGTTATGTAAGATAAGATTAGGTTAGGTTATGCTGTTCTTCTGGTTTATGACTTTAGGGATTATGTCATTAACTCCATTTAAACCCTTCCACTCTCCTTTTCCTATGATTTTGGCGATTAAAACTACTGCTTAAAAAATGATCCATTATTTTAATTTAAGTTAAATATTTATATATAAAAATCTGTAGTTAAGTTTAATCAGAGATATTATTTATTATATAAAATATATAAAATATAGATATAATTACAAAACATAATTTTAATGTAATTTTTTATTATTTTTATTCTTTTAATATAATGAAAAAGAATTAAAAATCTTTAAAAACTATTTCTATTTATCTAAGTTTCTATAGCTTTATAAAAAATGTAATAGGATATTTTTTAGAAATGTTACTCTTTGATAAAATCACGTATAATCCCCTAGCAACCTTATTTAGATGTTTTTGTATTACAAAAACATTTTCACTTTTTTATTAATTAATGACTCAAATCATAAGATTTCATTCGATCCTAAAAAACATAATATTTTTGAAAACAAATTCACAAAACGATAACACAATTAATTGAGGAAAACATTGATTTTCGCAGTCATGCAGTTCTGCAACTCATCCCTACTTTTATTCAGTGGTATATACGAATGATATTTGAAATAAGCATGGTATATTCGTGCCATATTCAGGTCAAACAGGAAACGCCAAACAGACTTTGCTTTAGTTTTAATGGAATTCAATCGACGTTTAAGTCATAAGAATATTAAACTTATGATAAGACTTATATCTAATCCTTAGAATAGATATAAGTTATATAATATTGAAGAGAACTCTTTCAATAACATTGAAGTTTTAGTGTTTTATTTGAGTTTATTTATTATCAATTTATTGCACGATTAGTTTTGTGACGATTCTATGTTCTGACGCTTTAATTTGAAAATATATTACTTAAATGTTTTGCAACTCTTTTTCGTTAAATATTTTCAAAATTTTAATCAAATGATTGCAACCAAAAGAGTGAATAAATGAAAACATTTTATTTATAATAATATTATTAAAAATGCAATCAATTGTCTAAAAGAACTGAAAATCAATTTATTTAGAATTTTATAAAATTTATTGATTTCTTGAGTACATCATTAAATATGTTGGGTTAAGGCCAGATTACCGCTACTTATTTAGGTCAGCACTAATTCTAATAGGTGTCACCCATTTGGCCGAATTTCATTTTACCCGAAATATTTCAAAAATTCTTTGAATTCAATCATTTCTTTGATTCGACTTATATTTAGTTGAATAGAATATAGATTTTTGACCCCAAAATAAAAATAACAAGATTAATTTGAGTTCTTAATTTTTATGTAAGAGTAAGTACTTTTAATTTACTAATAATAGTAAATATTATTAAATCGTAGTCAAAGTAATAAATTATTTCTAATAAATACTTTTAATAAATGCTAATAAAAGTGAGAAACACAAGTAGTCCTAAATTAATTCGAATATAACATAAGGTGAATTGATCTAGTTATGATCAAGTTAACTGTATGAACAGGTAGTTGTAATGATTGGGCCAAATGGGTTGTTAATATTTATTCTGTACGAGTCATCACATTTCTAATTGAGTAAAATTTTCCACTAATTATAATTGATTTCGAAAATATTTCTCATTGAAAATCTCGTAATGATTTCAATATAAATAAAAGTTATTTCAGTCAATGATATGACTACTCTATAGAATCAGGAAATTAAATCTTCAAACAATGTTTACACATCTTTAAGAATAAATTCATTGAAGACTCTCTTTGTTTATTTTTTGTGATAACAAAAAGATGAGGTGACTGACCAAAAGAATCAATCTGAAAGTACCATGAAACTCTTTTAATTCATAAATAAAATTTCTACAAAATATGACTTAATTTATTTAAAGAGAAATTTACTCAAAGTTTAATTCATTATATCTAAACATTACTTCTCTTTTGTCGGTCTTTAGAAAATTGAGCCCTAAATCTCCTTAAGTCCTGAAAGCACTTAATCTTTAAAAATCTTTTATTTTTCTTTATTTTGTTATTTATTATTTCAAGGTATTATTCCAATTATTGTGCCAATTATTATGCCAGGGACAGTTGCAATTTGTCGAATCATTAATTGAAACAAAACAAATACTCATCAGAAGTCGACTTAACAACTGATTATTCAATATATTGTAAACTTTTATAGTGTCTCTCATTTGTACTTAAAAATAGAATTTAAAAATAAGATAAAATTCTGTAAATATATTTTCCTATGATTACCAAGTTAAATTAAGTATATTGACGTGCCTGTATACTTTAGAAATACCTGTACACATTTCTTTTGAATTTTAAAAAGACTGATAATTACAGTAATGAATGTAAACCTAAACAACATTTTATGTGAAACCAAATATTTTTAGAAAAATAATTTTTATTATCCAAAAGATAAATTGCAACGATAAATTGCCAAGTACATATAGGTCCTAGACAAAGAGAGAATCGGTGCTTATATGGCACCAAGGTAAATAAGACAAACCTAAAAAAATGAATCGTAAAAATTCAAAATTGAATTAATATTTTGTTTCGAAAACCAATTATAGCCTTAAATAAAATTTTCAAAACACTTTCAAATAATTTATGTCGAAATGAGTTTTTATTAAAGTATTAAACGAGTAACAGATCTGCCCAACACTGACTTCTAATCAATTAAATGAATGGAGAAGTGTTTGCAAAGGAATCAACTGAAGTGCGGAAAATTTTTGTTTAGTTATAATAAGAGGAGTTTTTTTGCCAACAATTCTAACAATACTAACAATACTAACAATACTAACACTTATATTATTTTTTATGGTTTTATGTTTTTGGCATTTGTTTAAGAGTTAACACTAATTTAGTTTTAATTCAATTGAAAATTGGCAAACAATTCACGTGTAAATCTTAGAAATTTGAGCATGTTGAGTTTCTATACAATAGCTCTTTTAACGGTATTCACAATAAATCAACCTTGCTATTTTGCTGGTGCTTCTATTGCTGATATTCTTGGCAAACAATGTAATCATGTTTTTAAACAATTTTGCGTTTACTCTGAAATCTTTTTATTGAATTTGAATGAAGTCTTGAAATGTTGCGATAATTTGTCAAATGATTTGTTTTTATTATTTTATTCTTTGAATTGTTTTCCGTTTATTTATTATAAAAATATTTTTCATTAATTCTTAAATTACTTCAAATGAATTTCAGACCAAATTTGGTAACATTTAATCGTTTAGTGATAAAACATTAAAAATAAACCTTTACTTTACTTATACACTGTCAGTGTACTTGATCATTTATAGATAACTATATTACGCAACACAACATCAATATACTCTAGGCAAATATATATGAGAAAACACACGCGATAGACAAAGATAATATTCTAGTATAATTAAATTGAAAAAATTAGATATTCATGAGAGACAAAAGCTCTCTTAATATTCTAGGAGTGTTCAAGGTCAGTTATGTTTGCATATCACCAGTGAAATAAAATGATGTAAACCGGGTATTATCAACATTTACTTTATTTCTTTATTTAGAGATTAATTAAAAGAAGTGATAAAAAAATTAATTCCTAACGAAAGAGTTGTTTGACTCAAAAACTGTTAATTTAAAAGAGGAAAGTATTGTCGGGCACTGACTGTCAGTGACACTGCACTCATCACTTTGTCTCAAGTCTTGACTTTTGGTTTAATCGCTTTTCTTCGGTCAGAGTTCTTAAGATTTGAAGTATTTCAAAGAAAAGTGAGTTTTGGCTTAAAGTTTATATCAGATAAGAATAAAAAATCAAAGGTTTGGGTAAATCTTCTTTAGTTTTGTTTGTTTTGTCGCTAATAATTAAAGGGAGAGTTAATATTAACGACAGAGAGTCTGTGCGAAGTTTTGGTCATATGATTGTCGTGTCATATGCTCTCATTATTGCATCGGTTGGCATAACAACAGTTGTATCGATCGCTTAGAAAGCACTGGTTGTCCGCCATATCCCTCATATCATAATCAGCTGTAAAGCAGTTCAAAAGCGCTAATCATTTACTGTATATAATGAACTGATCAACGATTGAATGAATTCATTAATTGTTAAACACCTCTCGAGTCAAGAAAAATGTATGAAATGTCTGAGGAGGAGCACCAGTCAGGACACACACAAGTGGCCAACAGACACACCAAAGCCAGTTCCCCAACTGATTCACACAACAATTGCAAGAACACAATTCTTCACCCTTTCGACCATCAGGTAAATAATGATATAAATTGTTAAGTACCAATTGTCTCAAATTGAATGGATGGACACACAGGTGGGCGGACACACTCAGCTCATGCTATTAGACAAAAGTACTTTATGTAAACCATTGGTTCAGAGGGAACTATCTTTCTATCTAAACATTCCTCATGAGTTAAAAGGATTTGTTCCCAAATATAAAGGTTTGTCTTCTCTTTAGTTTTTATGTCTTCTATTCTTAACTATTCTGATCTCAGGAGTGGTTGAAGTCCACAAAACAGACGGCTGTCCTATACTATACCATCCAATAAAAGGATCTCAATTTGTTGAGACCGTCACCTCTGAAGACACTGACGACTCATCTGAAGCGCACACATCAATGCCTGAACTTAAGTAATGATACTTTGATTGCTTTAAAAGTAAAGACTTTGTTTAACTAATTTGTATTTTGATTTGTAAATAGAGTTCAAATCTGTAGCTGTAATGACAGACGACTTCTACAGAAAGACTTATCTCAAGGACGCTCTGAAAGCCAACAGTCCTATAGTTCGCGTCCGAGTCAGAGATGTGAGTATTTATTAATCATTTATTCTTAAAGTTAAACATAAGTATTGATTCATAGAAAATGATTTAAGTTCTTATATTATATGAGTCTATAGTTTAGTTAATACTTTCCATAAAAATTCAATGTTTTCTTTACTGAAATTCTTGTGAAGAATTCAGTGGAAACTTTCCATAAATGCAAACTCGACCTCAATTCCTGAATTCCTCTCTTATATGACTTATGTCTCTCTCTTTATCTTAGAGTCGATAATATATAGTCTTATCTCTATATTTACAGTCAATTAACTTCGAGACACGCTTTTTGTCCCTTTATTTCAATATTTTGTTTTTATATTTGAATTTCACTATTAATACAATTTTCGTTATTATTATTAAATTTATCCAAAAATTCTATAAAATCTTTGCTCAGAAAAAACACTAAATAATAAATAATTGACTCAAACCTATAGTTAGTTAAATATTCTGCTCACAAAATATGAGTGACATTTGGGTAAACTTTACGATTAAAAATCTATTTACTCTTCTTTTCGACAGATGTTTGAGTCATAAAAGCCTTTAATTTTTTGATTGATTTACAGAAAATTAATGATCGAATACTTAATCAATGAATGAATTGTTTTAAAAATAGATTTCATGCTTTTGGAAAACATAGCATCACGTTATCACTTGCCCTGTATTTTGGACATAAAAATGGGAACCCGACAACACGGGGACGACGCCTCTGATGAGAAGCGTCACAGACAAATGGCTAAGTGTGCCGCCAGCACTTCGGCCAGTCTGGGTCTGTTACTTTCCAACCCTTTTATATACCATTTTATTTATGATCTTAATTTTGTGGTTAGGATTCCGTTTGTGTGGAATGCAAGTGTATCAGCACAGTCTAGACTCTTATCAATTATACCAAGTGGATAAGTATTACGGCCGTAAAATTAATTCCGAATCGGGTCTCAAAAGAGAACTGGAGGTAAGACTAGTTTTCATTTTCTGTAATTATTAGAAATATTACGCATTTCTAAAATGTTTAGAAAAATAATTTGTATTTTATTTTTTTTTGCACAAAAACGTGTGACTCATATAAACTTTTATAACTTAAATAAATATTTTGTGTGTATTTTATCACTTTAGGAATATTTTAAAGGTCGCCATCATTTGATCTCAAGTGTAATAAAAAGATTGAAAGAATTGCGATCAATAGTAGAGGACTTACGTTCGACCCTCAGATTCTTTTCCACTTCACTATTGATTGTAAGTGAAGGCTGTGTCGGCCGCCGAACGACCACTACTGTCAATAGAAAAAGGCCAAACCTCAGTAGTGGTGAGGAAGAAGACGACTCTTCAATGGATAGTATGGACAGTAGTGTGGAACTAAATTGTGTAAAATCTAAAGACCAGCGAACCCGAAGACTGCAATATGTCTGTCATAGCGATCACTCGCGACAGTTCGCTCACCAAAAGGTTGATATTCGAATGATAGACTTCGCACACACACACTTCTCGAGTCAGTCCTCAACCGATGGTTTTACTCTTGGTTTGGATAATCTAATCCGACTCCTCAACGAAATTCGAGAGCCAGAACTCAGGAGTTGTGAAGAGGCCACTGAAGACAGCGATGACGGCACTGATATTGCGATGACCTAAAGTACGGTTGGTTTTTGTGGTCATTTCTTTGGCATAACATTTAAACAAAACACAAAACAAGAGTACAATATATTTGATTTATATCTTTTATAACCGAATAATCGGTTTTGCATTTGACTGAAACATACAATTCTGTGCTCATATCTTCAGATTCTGTGATCTCATACATATTAGGAATAATTTGAGCCACAAATCTATTAAAACTCTAATCAAATCAAAAGAGAAATTCGTTTTAAAAACAATTAACAAATACTATAGAAAATAATAAAACGAATTATTGTTTAGAAATTTTTTGCGAATCATTAGTGAAATCAATTCTGAAATTATTGGTTAGATTTGAGAGAAATCAATGCGAGTAATCGCTCAGACATTTATATAATAAGCCATACATTTGTATGAAATAAGTTTATTGATATAATGAACATTTCATTGGAATATTTTTTATTCATTTTTCTCATAACTTTGAGAATAATTCATAAAATTTTTATTGTTTCTAACGATTTGACTAAAATAAGACTAATATTTGAAAAATGACATCATTTTTATTTTAAGAACTCATTAATGAACTCAAAAGTGATCTTAAAATTAGAAGGTTTTGATGAAAAGCAAAGTATTGGAGGAATTCATTAAAATATTTGTAGATATTTTGCTTTTATTATTTTAAATACTAATTAAAGTAAATTAATTTTTATATAAAATAACATTTTTCTAATAAAATACATGAATTAAATATTATTTTATATTAAATAATATTTTACACAAAAAAATTTGATACTTTTGCTAAAGACTTGCATTGAATTTGAATCAAATCTAAACAATGATTTCCTCAATTATTTCAGTTATGATTCAATGAAATTTGTTTTTATTTATTATGAATTTTAAGGCAATTATTTCTAAAGAATTAATTTAATTATTAAAAAAAAGGTTATATTGATATAAGCGAACAACTTTTTCAGAATTCTGGATATGCCATCAAATTATTAATCAATTGTTTTGTTTTGTAAATTATTTTGAAAATATTTAAAGTGTTTAAACTGCTATTGAAATGCCATAATTTTTAAGAAACTAATCCTAAAATCTTATCAAACAATCAATTATTCAAAAGATTAACAAATTTTAAGACAATAATAAAGAGAAAAAAGTTATTTAATTACTCTAATTATTAGCCATTAGTCGATGAATAGATCAATAAATATATTATTTCAGATAAAGAATAATAAATATATTTATCGATTGAATACAAGAAATATTTAAATATATCTAAAGAATGTCTATATATCTGAAAAATATTTTAGATTTAATGAAAATTTCGTTTTCGAGCTTAAGTTTAGAGAAAGCAATCGATGACAGAATATAATAATAATATAAATGTTATTATAATTAAAAATATCTTTAGTTTTAAGGAAAAAAAAGTCTAAATTAAAGACTAAATTCCAAATAATATTTGTTTGAAAATTATCAGCTAATTATAGATTGGGTTTTATAGCCTTAATCAAATAACTTTTTCATTGAACTATTCTGTGATAATTGCATTCAAACAAATTAATCGAAAGAAAATTTATTATAAAAAAATATATTCACATAAATTTTACCTCAAAAAACATAATTCAAAAATTAAATAACTTTTAAATTAAAACTCGATTTTAATTCCAAAATAGACTTATATCTGATATAACTTATATATCATATAAGTGTTAAACAATTTTACTTAGAAATGAAAAGTTAAAACTTAAGTTATGTGTAATATCTATTCATTTATTTCTTTTCATTAATTAGAGTTCCCATAATTAAACTCTTTTTTTTTTGAGTTAATAATAAGCTTTTATTTCACAAGAATTGCATTAATTTTTGTACTGAAAAATATTTATTTTTTTTCGAATCGATTCACTTTTCGCTTAATTAGCCCTCAAATTGAATCACTATTTCAATGGCAACTCAGGTTCAAGAGCTCTATATATAGGGCTGATATGTTGGCTAAGAGTACGAGTGAACGGGTGTGGCCGTCATTCCCGTCACTTCTCCAAAGCAAAACATAAGCGCACAAATCATAGCAGACATTCATTTTGAATGTTTAGTTAATTTGTTTTTTATTTGATAATTAATGACCAAAAATATTGATAACTATTACTATTATTACTATTATTTGTTTAAAGTAAACATTTTGTTGAATAAGAAGTATTGTCTGCAAATAAAGAGCTCTTATTAAACAAATTGTTTTGAGTTTTAAGTCTTTTTCTGTATCTGAAGAATAAGTGACGTCTTTCGGCGTCTTTTCCCATCTATTTTGGGTTGAGATCGGGTTTCAAATCAGTTGTATCACAAGTTTATTCACTGGCACTTTACCACTACTTCTACACCGAACCACTAAAATAACAGATGTGCCCATAATTGAACCCATTTTTAGGGCTGACACCCATTGAACACAATTTGAATACTAATTACATGATTCTAACCATTGATTTCTTTTTTGTTAATTTACTAAAAACACTGAAAAATAATTATTTCTATTAAATAAGCGAAACAAATGACAAGAATTCAATGTTATATACCTTTGAGTCGAGTTTATAATGAGTTTAACGATAAATATGTTAACTCTGATATCGAAAAAAGCGAACAAATTATTTGGCACTAATGCGGGCCAACTCTTTTTCTATGAATACAATGTTTGGGGGTTTTCTCGTGTCATGTCTTCAATGTTTTGTTGAGAGACAAAACAATTTCATCAAAAATAAAGTTCATTATAATCAGCGACATTTCATTACATTTTTGTGGGCGTAGAGAACGTGTCGTATTGTTTTTGAACTGACCTTTTCTTAGGAAAAACAAAATTCTTAGACAAGAATTGCTGTCAAAACCTATTAATAATTTTTTTGATTAATTACAGAATTTTTCTCATTTTTATAATGAAAACTATGAATAATTTTTCCACAAAAGATTTGATACATTGACTGCAATTCTTATAGTAGACTCGCATTCTGTGCCAAACAGTTTCCACTCGATATCCGATTAACTATTTATCTAAATGTTTGTTAGTATTATATTTATTGTATGTAATTATTGTATTATTTAATATAAAAATATTAATTAAAATAAAAATGATTTTAAAAATAAATAATTTTCTTTCTTTTTATAAATTTTAACTTAAAGTAACAAAAACTTTAAGAAATGAAAAGTAATGAAGTTTTGGTCTCAAAATAATTTCAACTATTCTTTTAAATTCTTTTATATAAAATTCTATTTTTACTGAATTATAGTTTTATTTAATTACAAAATTCTTATAAAAAAATTGAATCTATTTTTAAATTTATATAAATCAACGTTTTCTTCATAATTATCTCTAATTGTTGCGAAATATTTGGCAAGGTAACAAGGAAAGTTATTCTAACTATTTATTCTTTTCCCATAATAAATGACCAAGCGCTTAGTAATACTCTTATTTTGAAGCGACAGAATAAATTAATCATGCTAATAAATTAGCTTGATAAAAAGTTGATGAAATCATAAAATCTAATTTAAATGCAAAATAGGTTTCGAAGTTAAGATAAATTCCTTAAAGTCAAGACTCATTTTCTTATTTTTATTGATTTTTTCAAATAAATGATATATAAGTAAAGAATGACGTCAATGGAATCACGCAAAATGATCATGATTGTTTCTTCAAATGTAATATTCTTTTTTTTCTCGTCAATTAAATAATGTTTTATTTAAAACCGATTTATTTTCTTTTATTTTAATATTATTTCAAATCATAAATAAAATATTTAAAACAATGATTGAGTAATGCATTCGTTAGTAATTATATTTCGTTTTTTATTAACTAAACATAAAAAATAAGTAAATTATTAATCGTAAGTCAGAAACAGTCAAAATAATTATATTGTGCTTCGATTCATGAAATGAATGATAATATAAATAATTAATTATTCAAATCCTATCGATTACTAACTTTAGTCAAATGTTTTCTCTCATTTAATCGATTGTTAATGAACTTAGAAAATGGATTTTTTTTTCTCTGCTTAAAATACAGTGCAGAGCACAGCCTTCAAAACCATTGACAATGAATTAGGCTTGAGTTGAACCAATTCCAAGTATAGATCCAATTCCATGGATCAGTCCATTAAAGCCTTTGATAATAATATTTCCTATTCTGTTGTTTCCCTTTTTGTAATTCTTTTTATTTATCGTTTGTAAGTTTTGTAGGGTTGGCCTCATTTTTCCTGTTGAGTCCAAAACCATTCTATTGATGTGTTTGTTGTTTAGATAATTGGTTTTATCACTACTAATAGTTCCCGACTTTTTCTTCATTTTTTTGATATTTTCATTTCTATCGATATAGTTGTTGCTAACCATCATTTTATTTGTCCTTGTTCCTTTTTTAGAGCCATTTTCAATAATATTCTTTATCCATTTGGGAGGTTTTACTTCATGTTTGACAAATCCGTTTTCATTTTCAATAACTTGAAGGTCAGGTTTGTCTAACTTCTTCAATATCTTAACATAATTGTCGTCGTATTTCCCTTTATTTGGTTTGAAGTTGACTTCAGGCAAATTAGTTGTCGTTATTATAGAACTCTCATTATTCATAGGATTGTTATCCAAATTTTGAGTTAAGTTATTGGGAGCCACTAATAGTCTTTTCCAAACGTCGTAACCATTTCTGGCCACAAACTTTAAGAGATGTCTATTCTGAGCCAAATCAGAAGAAGTTGTGGTCGTCTCATAATCTATTGGTTCACTTGAGTTAATACTGACGGAAGAAAATCTGATTAATTATTGAAAAAATCAAATAAAAGACAAATTAAAGTCAAAAATCATTTGTCATTCATTTGTCATAAAACTTTTAAGAACTCTTAACGTTATTATGTTATCAATAATTATGTTCACAAAGTATTCCTATTTCTGCAATAAATACTTAATCACGAGTGAAGACATTCTTTTAAAATAGAAACAAAAACTAAAGAAGTCATTAATTTTACAAAAAATACTTGAATTCCAAAACGAGATTCACTCACACATTGAACAGATGGTTCCGGAACTTAATATTTCCTTTTCCCAGAAATAGCATATAATTGGTTTGTGGGTCAGTAGTTAGGCCATTAGCATCTTGGTACTCTTTTATAAGTTTTGCCGTAACCATGGTTTGAAGTAAACGAACGATTGAACTCTTATCGAGCAACTCTTTTGGTGATAAACTATTTAATATTAATTTATTTGAAATACTGACGATATTTGTTATAAAAATAGTTATTATTATTAAAACAAATTTTGTTTGATTTGTTTCCATAACAGAAATTAAAATTCTGAGCGCATTGTCTGACAATTCTTTCAAATAAATAAAAAGAGTTAAAAGTTTTGAAAAGTTTTGAAAAGTTGTGACAATTCATTCGTAAGTTTGTTACTACTCTTCACCCAATTTTTTTTTATAACAAATTACTTTTTTTTGCTGAAAGCAATTCTCGTTTAAAATAACTGATTTTTTTGTTTATTCCTTTGAAATCTCTTATAACTCGAATATCTTTTTGAAGATTCGTTTCAATCGATTTGATGTCAAACTTAGGCTATAATTAAAAAATAGTTAAGATTTGTATTTATGTCTTCACTCGTGTTTTGAAGATAATCTCAATTTGTTTTTTAAAAGAGATTATAATCAGTGAAACAATTGTTTTGCTTTAAATTCATTAACGGAAGCAATAATTAGAGCATTAAATGTAATCTTTTGCCAAAATATTAGGTAAACCAAATCCAAACCAATTATTTCTTTTATTTAAATAATAGTCGACTCATTATTTTATTTGCCTTTAGTTAACGCATAACTTAAAGTTTATGATTCATAAGTTAGAAATTTTCTTTTACTATAATTTTATAAAAATGTTATATAAATGTAAATTAAATTTTATTGAATGAATATAAATAACACATTAATTCTTAAAACATATTTATTGTGAGAAAAGTTTTACAAATATTTTCTATTTTGTATTGATTTCAAAGATTTCATATAAAAAATGAGGAATAAATTGAAACTGAATTATAGTTAAGAGAAGTCGTATCTCCAGATTTCACTTTCGTTTCCTTCCATTATATGATCGATGAGTACTTTTCTTCTGTTCTGACAATAATTACTCGAATGAATAATTTTTAATCGAATGTCTTTGTCTTCTTCGATATCCAAGTCTTGTTCCAAATATTCGGATAACTGTTCGACAGACTTTTGTAGATCTCTCTGATTGTCTTCAAAGATATTGAGTTGTTGTGTCCTTTGGTTGTAATACGCGAACACATCTTTTAGGAGTAAATATATTTAATTGTAAAGAATTTAGTTTGAAATGGTTGTCATACATACAGGTATACATAAGTGTTTGTCTACAACTGCAGAGAACTTTGACTGCCTCTTCCATAAACTGGACCTCAACCCATGCCATTTGAAACTTGTCCTGCATTTGAGTCATTTTTGATTTGACGGTTGATTTGAGTTCGTTCTCAAACTTAAGACTTTGTTTATGATTCATAAAACGGGTCCAATAAAACATAAATCTCTCCAAAGCCTTCCTCTGATCGCTTTGATTGTCTTTAATGATTTTAGCTTTACTTTCATTGTATAGATTACAATTGTAATAACTTGTGCCGTGAGTTGTCCAAGACTCAAGACAAACCCAACAGAACTCATATTTGCATTTAATACTACGACAAGTCCTGACAACAAATATAATATCTAATGAGTGGTAAATAAGACTTACATATGATTACAGCCACCATTTTTCTCAATACTAGTCCTACATTTGGGACACTCTTTAGTGTTGGTTATGATCCAATTGGCAGTCTTTCCATCAATGCGTTCAGTATTATTTCCGGCACACTTTTTATTCCACTGTCGAAGTAATTCACAACCAATTGGTTCGTGATTTGCTTCTCCGCAACCGAAACATATCTGAGTACCACAAACACAGACAACCGTTTGTGAGTCAAAACTTTTTACACAAAACGCGTGCATACAATTGGGTTTAGGACACCATCGGAGTAATCGATTGCACTCCACATAGGAATCTGTGGTCAGTCTCTGGAATTTTGCCCTAACGTTGGGGTCACTAATCAATAGTATGATTTGGTCGTCGTCTATAATAACATTGCAATCAGTCTGAGCGCACGTAATTGAAATGACCTTTCCTTCAGACATGATTTTTGTAGTCAAATACTGTTTCCAACATTCTTTGCAATATTGATGACCGCAGTCTAAACCAAACAATTTTATTGCTTTTACTGATAGGAAACATATGAGACAAATGGATTCCACTTTATTCCCACTCCGAAGACCTCTTCTTTTGTTGTTTGTATTGAAACTGTCTTTGGATAAAATGATTCCAACCTCTTGAAACAATTGATCTCTATTAGTGTCAAACAATTGTTCCAATAGTTTTTGTGTATCCCATCGGAAATGTTTTAATAGAGTTCTGATAATAGCCGAGGGTAAGTCTATTACATTCCGGATCTGTTCTATATTTTCTTTCATTTTTTGGATTAATTGGTCGATAGACAGCACTTCATAAGTAAATTCGCGGAACATTTTCTTCTTTCGCGATTCATTGTCTTCGCTCATATTTAAAGCCATATCTATATCCGAATCAGAGATCATATCCTCTTCTTCTTCTTCAACGCTATTTTCAGACATTAGTCACTGAAATTACGAATCAATTGGTTTATGAATTCAATATCTGTTAAAAAGTTGTTTGAATTCAATGAACTCTAGAATTCGCGAGAATTTAAACTTCATTTTAAATATAAAATTATTTTTCTTTGAATTATATAAACGGCGGCAAAAAAATGAAAGAAAACATTGTTTAGAGTCTAAACTTTAGACAATTAAAGTGTTGACTTGAATTGTATTTTTCCATTTAATGAACAAAACTCTTAAGTCTATCCTATGATTCAAAACATATGCAAAAATGTTTTTCTTTATTAAATGGAAAACTATTCCAATCCATTCATTGAGTGAAAAGATCACTATATTCTAGTTAAGTATTAATATAGTTAATACTAAGTTAATATTAATAATAATCTATACAATGTTTAAATATAGGTTACTTTTAACAAGTAAACATTCTTATGCAGTGAGATATTAAAGTGATCTAGGTCTTTTTAGAAAGCCTGTGATGTAGAGAGTAGAGTGACTATTATGTAATAAAATTTATTATTAATTATTTTTTATCAAATGTTCATTTCGTATACATTTCTGTTTTACATTTTTATATGGATTTTCATTCACACAATTGATTCAAAGTTCAAATATTTAAGTTTAACTAAAAATGTTATAAAGTTTAAACAATGTTTGTAATAAAGACAAATTAGTTCAAAATTTATCTTTCTTTAAGCTAATAAGTCCAATTTTATCTAGTCCATTTTTTTGGGAACATATAGCCATTGGCAGATAAAAATCTAGGAATTCTAAAGGACCAAGATCACTTTTATATCTCACTGCCTAATGTCTACCTCTAAATTGTCTATTAAGTATTTCTGTTAGAGTTGACTCCTATTTTGAATCGGTTTTGACCAGAATTATGAATTCAAAATAGATATAATTCAAGTAATAGTAGTGATCTAATTATTTAACTTAATATGAATTAACAATCAAGTTTATTCATTATTTTTTTATTATAATTAACACGAAATACATTTAAAATATTGGATTAATTATATTTTTTAAAAATAATAATTTATTGAGCTTTTGATTTGTAGTTTTATCTTAAGTTTTAAATAAATTATTGTACAGTCACCAATCGTTAATTTGAAGTACCAATAATTTGAAGTAACCATTAATTTGAACCAAAACCAAAAACCCATTCACATAGACTTAATGTAAAAAAACTACCAATAATTTAAACAAATCTCTAATTTGAACCAGATTTCTAAAATCAAACCTGTTCAAACTAACGGTCGGCCACTGTATTTTTCAGTTGACTAATGTTTACAGTTTAAGTACATTTCAAGTTAAGAAGTGCACACAATAGTTTATGGGACAGGATTTTAGCTTCAACATATAAGATAAAAGATTCAAGATAGAGGCAATTTTTAATAGAGCTTCTATGAGAGTGATTCGGGTCTTACAAATTCAATTCAAGATAGACTTCTATGAAAGTTCAAGATATGAGAGTTAACTGTATTTATATTGTTTTCATATAAAATAAAATCTTGAAATTAGCGCCAAATAAGTAATTCAATAAACAAATGGGAGGAGTTTTGAAGCCATTATTTCTCATTTGTTTTGGTATTAATTTTCTTCAATTTTAAGACATTTTTGCCACAAAAAGAGTAAAAGATGGCAGACGATGACCTTTTCATAGATCAGGAGAGGATAAAGAAGATGATTGCGGCCGGTATTTATGACGAGGATATGGCCTCAAAAGTTATGAACGTTAAGAATAAAGACTTAAAGGAAGCGTCACTTTTGAGAACAGAAGTTCCACCGATTCGTAACATTGAAAGACAGAGCCCTTCAAACAACCCTTCATTCAAACCTTCGTCTGCGAGAGGAAGAGGTACTGATAATAGGGGTCAGAAGGCTATGAATCGCGGAAGGGCTCAAAATGAGCGGATGACTCGCAAACGGTTTGGTTTCGAACCGGTTTCCAACTCTTCGTTTAATTGGTCGGAACCGAAGAATAATACTACCGATGATTTCGATGACAGGACTTATAATAAAAGGACTCGAGATTTGTCACCACAAAGGGATGGATATCGCGATGGATTCAGGGAAAGCATTAGAGATGGAATTCAAACGAAAATTCAAAGAAATGAATTACAGCGAAAACTTAACGAAGACTTCAATACTGACAGGAATTCCGGTAAATCTTCAAATGATACTGATTTGAGACCCGCTCTCGACACTGATTCACGTATTCACGACACAGACTTACGTATGGCATCTAATTTAGCAACAAATGATGACTACAGACTTGGAAGCGGTGATGTCGGAAGTATGAGAACAGGAATTGCAAGAAATCCCAAAGAATTCGCCAATTCTTTGATCGAACAAAGATTTGCTTCAAAGCAAAGAAGTGAGACCTCAAATGTTCTCAAAGACCCGTTTATGGATGACATCGATGAGTTTATCAAGAATGCCTCCTCTAAACTCAATATAATGCCAACAGAATTAAAAGGTACCCACAATAGGAGTCAGTCCTCTCAAAATCGAAATGAAATGTTTAGTCGATCGGATGATCCCTTAGGTTTGAAACAACCGAATGAGTCTTTTAATGTTAGGATAACTCCAAACGACAATTTTGATTCCATTCCTAATATCGTGGAAGAGCCCAATGAAACCGTTCAGAACCCGATCTCAATATTGAAGGAAACGGTAGAAGAGTTGGCAAAATCTAATCTTTACTGTCAGTATTGCGACTGTTATTTGAGTTCATTGATTGAAGTGAATACACACATCGGAACCGCTAACCATCAGAAAAATATGACCAAAAAAGTGATGGAAGAGACTAAAAGCAATGCTGGCGCTAACGAATCTGTGAATCGACCCATTAGTCAGACTATTGTCGAGAGAGTACCCACAGGAATGGCAGCCATCGTCCAAATGATCGAAAAGAAACAACAGATTACTCTCAAAAGTTTGACTGAAATGGTATTTAAATTACAATTTTTGTCTTAATTTAAAAATATTTGAATATTTAGGACAACTATGAAATCAATTGTGACAGTGAGGCCGCACTCGCAAAGGAATTGGCAAAACTTCTAACAAATGAATTATTAAATTACAAAATGAGTTTAATGCCAGAAGACATCAAAGAGGTATCGATATCTTAATTGAATATCAAATCATTTATGTCTTAAAATTAATTTTCATTTAAGGCTCTGAAACATCAGGGAATTGGTTTACTCGACTCAATGGTTTCAAACTAAAGGCTATTAACTAATATAAATATAACGTGAGTTTCATTGGAAAAGAATCATTTCTTTCATTTGATTTATGATAAAATCATTTCCGAAAATAAGTTTAATTTCGTTTTGAGATCTCGAAAATCATTAATTTTTTTCATTCTATGTTTAGTTAATCTCTTTTTTTATGTTTAATTCGTAACAATAAATGAATACTTTATTTATATTTTATTTCTCTTCAATTTATTGTCTAATTCTTTGAATTTTTAGTTCGAATCAAATTTGTTTTAATTGCAATTTCTATGAGATTATTACCGAGAAAATAGTCGGTCGACACAACATTTGCACATTTAGCCCATCCTCTGTTATTTGTATTGAAAGCATCGGTTATTATTCTATTTATATTCTGAGCCATATTTCGCAGACCATTATATTTGTCAAAAATAATGCCAAATCTCTCAGCCGTCAACTGAACCATTGCTGAAGTTAATTGGTTCGGGTAATAATCACATATTGTATCGTTAAAGAACTCAATCATTTCCTCGATATCGTCAGTATTTGGCCACAAATGCTTAGCTTTAGGAACAACCATATTATGTTCAGAGTCATAACCGATGACTATTCTCTTATTTTTAGCAATTAATTGATTTATCGTTAATTTGAGTCCCATTTGTTGCGGAACTATATATTCACTCAAATGTTTGAGAATAAGTTTCATAACTTTTCGGTGATGTCTTCGAATCATTTTTGGCGTTTCCTCGTCTTTAACGAAACCCTTTTCGAATCGATGAAAGTCTAGAATTACGATCTCTTTTGGAGCTAATTCTATAAACTTCTTGACCTGAATCAGCACCGATTGTAGGGTGTGTTTCATGATAACTGGTCCGTGAACTATCCAGAGCTTATAATTCTGTCCCTCAATCTTATCGTAGGAAACTCTTAAGTCTAAAAATCTGACACAAAATTAATTAAAAATTTGAGGTAAAGACAATATCCAATGGATACCATACCTGATCCCATATACGAGTTGATTGAAGACACTCTCGTCCTGACATAACGAGTATTTGGTATAAAGAGTGTTCTCTTCATCAATAAATTTACTATAACTGCCACTATTATGAGTGCCCGGAATCATGAGATCCATAAGAGTTTGATTTCCAATAAATTTTAAATTGTTTTGAATCCAAAACGGATTTATTTTGAGACAGTTTTTTGTCAAAAGTGTATTGAAATCAATTAATGCGATCCAATATTTCAGACAATTTAAATGTAAATTCTTTTGGGAATAATTTTTGTGCGGAAACTGTACTGAAGTTCTGCAGTCAATGGATTCAAATCATTATTTCAGATATGATTTCTTCTTTTGATTCTTTAAAGAAGGAAATGTCTTGAAATGGTATACCTGTGACTACCACTCAATTGTTCCTCAATCGCAAACCATTCAATTGAATAATTTGTGCCCTTTTTTAATATCATTTCCTCTTTGGGCTCTTCATTGAAGAGTCCGACCCATAGATGAGTGGCATCAGTGGGCGCTCGTCTCCAATTCAGTTCCAATTGTCTCTCTAACTGTTTATTAAGTTTTTTATCAAAAGCGGCTAATGATGACACTGTCAGCCAGACTTCTACTTCGGAATTGTCTGCAAAAAAAGTGAATCAAATGAACCGAAAACTAAAATCAATTGAAAATTCTTTACTTACGCTTAACTTCTTTGGAAATGTTCTCTATTTTCATACAATAGATATCAAAATTTATTGCAAACAAAATACTGATTATCAGTAAATCAAATTTTATATAGAATTTCATAGTTTTTCAATACATTTGTCAATAGTTTTGAGAAAAATAAAACCAACAAAAATGTTATCACAAAAAATTATTTATATTTTTTTTCTTAACTAAAGAAAGAAATAAATTTATTAAATAAATGAAAGTGTTTTCCAAAAATCAGATTAAATGAAAAGAATGCAAAAAATAGTTTCAGAAAAAGTGAAAATATATTATTAGGTCAGTCCTCAAGTGATAGTGCGATGTGACTGACCTGAACTTGTGTTTCAAGTATTTCGACTAAAATTATCTCACTTACAATAATAACAAATATATTAAAGTCATTTAATAAATAAAAATATTTTATCTGATTTAATAGTCAGAGAAAAATAGAAAAAAAAGAAATTATAATTTCATTGATATATAAAATAATTTGGAGTCAAAATTCCTTTAAGTTTTATAATAAGCCGTCACAAGACTTGATAGTTAAGTCTCTCTTCTCTCCAATTGGTTGGACTTTAATTGAGTTAAATATTTTAAAGGGTTTATTGAATTTGAATGAACTCAAGTTATTAAATAAAATTTAATTTAATTCAGATATGTTTCAATCAAATGTCGTCTCAAAAGAATTCTTTTGTATTTAAATTATTTAAATGAATATAACTTTTGACAAAAGATTTCATTCCTTTGAGAAAATTATTACAAAATTTTAGTTTTAAATCATTTAAAATTATATTTTGAGATGTATTTAAAGTTATTTCATAGGATTATCAAAAGTTGATAGATTATATGTTTATATGAAAGCATTTGAAGGTTTTTTACACTTTTTTTTCTTTTAACTTTAATATCGATTTTCAAAAATCAAAAACACTTATCTTTGGAGAGTTTGCAATACTTTAATAAATGTGTTTATTGAATAGACCTTGCTCATTTCAAATTTCTCATTTCAT
>JAQFZM010000671.1:0-27120 GCA_034695785.1 Galumna obvia
CTTTTGTCTCTACTGGACTGCCCTCTGGTATCACTTGACTGATTAGCCCTTGGTCATTTTGGACCCGCGACACTACAATAGATGTTTTGAATATTTTGGATAATATTTTTCATTGAAATATTGTTTGTTTGTCAATCACTACAACTATTATTTTGAATTAAAAATTGACCAAAAAATTTGTTTAAATTTATTTTTCAAAGAAAAAAAAATAGAATTCAAAACCAAAATAATTGTGTGAAAAACTTTTGCTATAATTCCTAATTATTTTGATATAAAGCAACGAATTTTCAAACCATAAAATTATAGTTATTTTAATATAATTTACTCTTTAATGAAATCTTATCTCATTTTTAATTATATGAGACTTTTTTAAAACTATTATAAGAATGTCATTCATTTTTTTTCATTTTGAATCCAAAGTTTAAAAAATAATTTACTCATTAATAATAACTCATTATTTAAGTTTTAAATGAATCTAAAAAATACTAAAAGTGTCTAATATTGTAATATAAATTATTTCCGTACGTAAGGCTCTTAAATATGAATTTAATTTAATTCAAACTTGAATTTAAATATAAAAAAAATTACCAATAAATGAAACTTATTTTAAACAAAATTATGATTAAAAAATCCTTTAATTTAAATGAATGGAAAAACTTTAAAATTACTTTTTATATCTATTATTCATTATTAATCACTTGAATTAAGCTAACATTTTCTTTCTATTTATAAAGTTACCTTGTGTACATTATAATCAAGTTAATTTTGTTGAACATAAATTCAAATCAATTTTTGAGTTAAATCAATAATTGCAGAAAATATTATGTAAATATTAAATTTTTAAAAAATTCATTCAATCATTAAATTATAAGAGATGTGAAAACAACTAAACGTTTATTTATCACAAAATATTTTACTTTTCGACAAACAATTCTTGAATTAAACAATTTTTAATAATTTATATTTAATGTGAGTATTAAATACTTTCCAATAAATACTCAAACCATTGATTTAAAAGTTTAAAAACACAAAATTTAAAAAATAATTATCCTTTGATTTAAGTGTAATTAGATTTAATTATTTAATGAATTAAATGTTGATTCAAAAGCATAACAATTATCACAATTGTCCATGATAAAATTTAAAAGTTTATTCGAAATTCATTTTATTGTAATCTTAGATAATTTAAATTTAAAGACATTTTAAGAGTCATTTCCTTTAAATTTAATGTTTTTTTGTGTATATTTTTGAGCGAAAATGTGTTGACTCGTAAAAAAAGAATAGTTTATAATTCGATTATTTTAATCCTTAATAACTTTTGTCTGTCTATCAAAAGTCTGGCGATATTTGAGGCCAATTACTACCCGTAGATCTGCTTTAAAGAGAAATGCTTTTGAATAAATTACATTAAAGTTAATGACAATTCTGTTCTCATGATCCGGCAATTTTTATCAAGGTCTGAATTTTTTATTACCTTGATATTTAAAGTCATTTATTTAGTATATAATATAATTAGACCTAAATTTTAGGGAAGTTTAGGGAATGTTCTCCTCTATAATATTTTTTTTTCTTAATGTTTAGACTATAAACTATTTTCTTTATATAATTCTTAACTAAAAAATTCTTTAAATATAAAAATATTTAAATAACTAAATATTATTCAGAAAATCACTAAAATATTAATACACTTAAGAATAAAAATTATTCAAATATTTTAATATAAATTCAATTTTATTGTCAATTCATTCGTTACTTTGTTTAACAAAAGTTTTATAAAGAAATAGTTTTATCGCTTAAATTACCGAAACTTTAAATGAAATTTTCTTTTATATTTTGAAGTTCAATATGAAAATAATGAGTTAATTATTAATTAACTTTTTGTAATAATTTAATTGTTTTGATTCACTCAAAACATTGTTTCAATAAATAGCGAATACTTTAATTGTTTCGTCAATTTTTTTTGTAATAATAATTACTTTAATTGAAAATATGTTTCTCTTGTTTTCGAATTTAATTTTATTTTTCTATTTTATTACTCAACACAAGTGTTAAACAAAGCGGAAAAAATAGCAATAAATCACACTATTGTTAGAACTACAGGGATGTACAGCACTACTAACACTACACCTTATTATTCTTTATTTGTTAGCTTTAGTTCATTCAAAAGTCCATAAAAATGACATTAACTATAGTTCTCAGCAAAAATATATGGAGTCAACCAAAAGTGATTAATTCTTACTCTTAGTAATTGTTAGTACTATATCTTGGTTTCAATTTTTAGAGTATGTGTTTCCATATGGTTTGGACCATATCTTTGATTCATTCATTATATTTATTATTCTCTCCTATTTTATACCCAAATATTTTATTCTGTTTATAAAGAAATAGAAAAAAAATAATGAAAGTTTGGAATCAATTATTATTAGCAGAGCACTGACTATTAGTCGATTATAAGTTATAATTTATAGCCCCTCCCTATAGTCTCTATAAAAGTCACTAAAATCAGTGAAATAGTCGACAAAATATACATTTAATAGTATTTTATCCTTAAAATTGAAATATATTTTGCTTTATATTATCAATAATTAACACAAAACTCAATTTGATATTTTTTAAAATCACTGTTTAAATGAAATCTATGTTTCCATAAATATAGTGCCAAGAACAATAGATAATACATTGCTAAATCACTATTTACTATAGTTTATATCAATTATTTAATTATTAATCTCCATTAATTTTATTATAAGAAAATTACGACTTTTAAAACGGTTTTTATTATTTTAAACAAAAAAATTTATAAAAAAAAGTTTAAATATTCGATAATTCACTATATATTCGGAACTTGTTTGAAACTTGCAACTTAATACCATAAACCAGACAAATAATCGAAAATCAACAATAATTATGTAATTATTACTTCACAAAAAAATACAAAATTGACAAAAAATACAATCAATGATTGATTTAATTAAGTCCTATTATTATTATTATTATCCTATTTTGACTTATGTTTGGCGTAATGTTATGTTTAACCCTTTAATACTAAACCAAAATTAAAAACAATACAATTTAGTATTCGATAACTTAATTCAATTTGATTGGATTTAAGTCAATATAAGTTTTTTGTTGAAAAGATATTTTCTAATGAGCTAGGGATAATTTCATCTTAGACTCAAATATTTCATATAAAATAATTCTTAAATTTGAAAACCCTGGTCAAATGGTTAACTCAGGGCTGATCAAAATGAGATAATTTAAAATATAACGCCTTTTCTAATAAACAATTAGACGTCTATTTAAAAAAATTCTCTCAAATTATAGCAAAATTGTGTGAAATTTAAAGGCTTTTAATTGAATTAATTGCGAATATCTTTTAATTTAAAAAGTTTTGACTTTTTTGAAGATAATATAAAAAGTATTTCACAGACAATCATCTCTTGATCTCGAGTTCATAAATATTGTCGAAAATATAGAGTCCAATGAATACTAATTGTGATGAATGACCACAAATTGAAGAATAAATTAGTTTTGATAAAACAATGAAGAATAAAATATGAATAGAGCTTGCTAAATTGGTCTAAGGAAAATAATTTGAAGATTAAACAATCGTTAAGTTATAGGAAACAATAAAAATTTGGGTCAGAATTGAGTGAAGTGTCGCAAATGAATGGGTTGACAACTGTTTGGCATATGTTTACTGATTATCGCATTTTTCAAAAGTATTCAAAAGTAATCTTTTGGTTCTATAGTTTCAAAGGAAAGAATTACTTTAAAATAGTTATCCTTAAAAACATTGGATTTTATTTTGTATTGAATTTCGAGTAATTTTAACAAAGAAATAATAATTCATTGAATTAAATGATTAAACAAAATTCAAACTCATTTTATTATAAATTCAAAACAAAAATCTATTTATGTTTATAATCAAAAGTGTAGTTATATTCGATTAAATCACTTAAAAAACTTATAAAACATTAGAAAAACTGGATTTCAGTAATTTTGACGAATGAGTCCATTAGTTATTTTATATTTATATTGATTTATGCAAATCAACTAAATCTTCAAATCAATCAAAATGTAGTAAATATTTGTCTAATTTGAAAGCAAACACATTATAATAACAAAAACAAATTAAATAACAATAGTTTTAATTGAAGTTCAAATCTAAACCATTTAATAGTATTTTTCTCAAATCATTTTAATATTAATTAATGAGCAAAAAGTAAATCAAGTTATATATAATTGACAAACAAATAGAAAAATTGATCGAAACATTACATAATTGGAATGTCGTAACAAATCTAATCATAAATTGATTGTTAATATAGTTTTTTTTTTCAATTAATTTTTCTAATAATTCTTCAAATAATGCATCAAAAATGTGTTATAATAATAATATAATAATTAATTCGATAATTCATTAAAGGATTTGAATAAAAATTTGAAACTTAAATGAACTAAAATATATAAAATGATATCAATTGATAAATGGATATAATATATATGTAATCCCAAACGAAAAGATTGTATAATAATCTGAATCGTTAACTAAATGTTATAATAAACGTTAACTAATTAATAGCAATTGTGATACAATAGTTGTGGTTGACATGTATGAGCACATGTATGACTAGCCCACTCCTCCAACTTTTCATTCTTTACTAATAAAGAGAGAAGTGTTGGACGATTTGGTCAAACAAATCGACTAATTTTCCGATACTTATTAAGCATTAAAGGCATTAGTAAGTGCCCGGAGTGACCCATTTGGCCGTCAACTGTAAATAATCGGATTACTTGTTTGCGTTACACTTTTGTAGACTATCTTTTCTCTCATTTCTATCGACAAACAAGTAATGAGTATTTAAATGAAGGCAAATGAGTAACTTTCGGTCATTGCAATAGTTTTATAACATTTTCTAACTTTCAAGTTATGAGCAAAACAAACAAAACCCATAAAATCTTGAGTATAAATATATTTTAGGCACATATGGCTTTAGTTGAGGGCATACCTGAGCTCCAATTCTATTGATTAATGATATTTGCATTGAATTTGCACTCAAAGTATGAATAGTTCCTAAAGAATAGAAAAACCGATTGTTTGTCACAACCGAAGATTAAACCCTGACTTAAGTTCAGATAAATCTGAGAAAAAGAAACTCAAAACAATATGCAATCATTATGTCATGTCATGGATGAGCAAAGGCTTTGACAGATAAATAGTATCCACTGTTTATGTATTGACTGCCAGAGCTATGTTCTGAACACTACCACTCTTTAGCCTTTGCCTCTCCAGTTCGCCGACCGCTGCCGACGCTAATAAGTACAAACAACTGAAAGGTTCCTCTGATGGCGATGGTGGAGGTGACACTTCTGGACATGACATAAGTGAAGCATGAGAGGTTGTGGGTGAGTTCTGAGCAACGATTCCTGGATTTTGATTGAGCCAATTGATGATTGATGTGTTTGAGCTTCGAGTCGGACTGAATGATAGGTCCAAAGCACTTGATTTGAGATTATTCGCTGATAAAATAGCGCTCCCAATCTTTTGGTGCCGGATCTGGTCCATCATTTGGTCCTCCTCATGATTTCTTCGCCATCTTTTCGTTAGTTTGAGCGGTGAGTCTATGTATAGAACAAAAGGAACACAACAAGAGTCAATGTTATGCATCAAAACACTACATATCTGCTAATAATCTGATATGAAAGTAAACCTACCATTCCATGACGTGCCGCTCGACGATGAGGTACTGGGAGGTCGACTACAGGTACTGCTGCACGTGATGGCAGTGCTGGTAGTGCTTCCACTATCAGATTCGCCATCGATTTCACTTTCATTAGAGCTTTGACTGTCGTCTGTGCAGTGCCTGAAAATTATTCAAATTTTATAAGAATTCAAATATTAAAACGAATTTTCACCTGTTATTTGTGGTTACGATATATCCGAACCCATCTTCAGAAGCAGATGAGTTCGAGCCATTACATGAATCGGTGACATTACTCTGTCTTCTGTTTGAGCTCTTTCTTGTGATTGTGAACATAAGTGGGTCATTGCCTTCTTTTCGGATAATATCGGGTAATATTCTTCGTCTGGCGTTTATAAACCAATTGCATACCTGTAATGACCCAAAAATTACTTAAGAACTAAAAGCATAGAATAGACTGACCTGCAATATAGAAAGGTTTGCCGCCTGTGAAAGGTAAGCCTTTTCTTGGTCAGAAGGATAGGCATTATAGCGGTGTTCATATAACCACATTCGTAATATCTTCACCGACTCTTTTGGCAGATTTCCTCTTCTCTTTCTGCCGGCGCTATCGTTGGAAGACGGAAAGTCAAAATTGGAACCGCTATTCATTTGACTCAATGCGTTTACACCGTAGTGTCCACTCGAATGGCGAATCTCTCGCCCTATTCATTGGGGGAAAAAAATAGAGTCAGAGTCAGAGTCAGCCGTTTGTATAAAAATAATTATTTCGATTAAAGCGTTCAAAAGTTACGGTTCACTGAATCCAAAGTCAAAACGTTTGGAAATACAATACAATAATCGCATTATTTAGTTCTCTCTCTCTCTCTCTCCCTCTCTCTCACTCACTTTCTCTCACATTTTGAGAAACAAATGAAGTGATGGCGCAGCAAACCATCACTCAGTTTTGATGAGATAACGGGACTGTGAACCTGTCCTCTCTTATATTCTTAAAATACATTTCATATATGTTATTGTCGTTATAATAGAAACTCTGGCTTAAACCCAACCAGACATAAGTGTTCAGTCACTCGAATGGCTGTTCTCTGTCTCTAATCTTATGTTAATTATATGCGATTAAATGAAATCAAACACTTTATTGCGTCATATATTTTAATGCAAATACAAATAATATAAGACAATGGTTGGCATCCGTCAGATCCCAACTCATCCCAAGTAATGTCACTCATCTCTCCATTCCTGAGTTCAATAGAATGAGTGCCAAAAGAATAGTTTTAAAAAAGTTTCCATCAAATCATCTCTTTTTGCGCTCTGTTTTAAAAATAGACTTTCTTTCAAAGAATGCTATATTGGCTGAGGTTAGGGCTCTTCCGCTTTAAATCTAGCAATTAGTCTATATTTATACCTGGGATCCCTTCGAACATTACTTTGACAAATAATAAGTCTTTGCGTTTCAAATGACGACAATTTTGGAATCAATTAAACAAATCCTTGAAATCAATACTTTTTTTTAAAAAAAGTGAAATTTTGGTGAAAAAATTGACACTAAAGGGGAGGAACAGAGAATCGATTGCATGTTAAGTAAACATTTGGTCTGAAATGTCATTATTTGCATTAATATTAAACGGAAGACTAACCTCAAAGAACTGTCAAATAATTTATTTGAGTCATAACCGCATCAATGCTTTCAATCGGAACTCCTTTTGAATAGTTTTGGAAACGAGTCCTGAATTCGTTAAATTCAATCATTAATTGCTTTATTATACCAATGAATACAATATTTGGTGACTTTAAAACACTTGACATTTCATACATAACCATCAGATCAAACATTCACTCAGCGATGACTCGACTTTTTCACAGATATTTTCACTTTATTTATACTAATTTAAACTATTGTCGAAGTAATTACTTTAAACTTATATTAATTTCATTGTATCACAACTTTTAACAAAACTATTGTTTTGCCACTCATTTGTCTGTCAATTATATGATTTATGTGAAGAAAATTGAATTCATTTCCATTAAATTTATATCAAAACTTATATTTGATATTATTATAAAAATAAAGCATTTGATGGACTCTAATGTAAACAACAATCAAAACAAAGAGTAGTGTTTTTGAGATAGAAATCAATTTTTCATTTTATCGATAATTTATATATTAATCAACAAAAACACACACTTTTGACAAATTAAGTGAATCTCTAATATTTTAATTAATAATTAATTATGGCTTCAAAATAATTATAAAAATAATAATAATTAAAGTATCGAAAGCATTCAATTTATACTTTTGAGTTAATCATTAAAACCATTAATTAATTAACGGCTTATCATTTGATTTCAATTACGACTATATTTGACAACAGATTTCACTTATATTAAGACTATTTTCATAGTTTAGAAATGAGTATCAGTTTATTTTTAAAATGTGCTCGACTAGACTCTATTAGACTCTACTAGACTCACCTCTTTTTGATTTCATGTCGAAACCATAGGCAGAAAACCACGAAAATAACAAAAACAAAAAACAGTCCGAAATAATAGACACAAATGAGGAAAAGGAAAAAAAGAAGAGTCCAAAAGTCCAAAACTGTAACTTATCTTCACTTCAGGTTTCACTTAAAGAATACAATATTTGAGACTTTAAACAGTAAATGACATTTCATAAGGAATTGCAAACCAAAACCAAAACTATTTGCTGTGTATTCACAGTGAAGGCACTACACGTCGACTACATGTGGATCGCAATACAGTTTATGTGATGTGTTTTCACTGTTTGTCCCAAATTGCAAAATAGGCGGAGCCATGACGTACTCCAAACGGGATCACTCTTTCAGTGTCCAAACGGGAGTTGAAATGAGTCTGAAAACATGTTTTATATTCAATATTTAGAGAAAAACAAAGAATATTTCATTTCGAGAGAAAAGAATTTGTTTGTCTTTAAAGAGAAAATTATTGGAAGAGAAGAATAGGATTAAAATAAATCTAAACTCATATCAAATATAAGTTATTTTGTTTTCTTCCTTTAAATAAAAGTATTGGTCAACAAAAATGCGCCCAAAATTTTGATAAGAGAGTCATATTAACTCTTAATCTGATAAGACTTTATCAAATGATTTTAAACGTGTTTTGGTGACCAATACTTTAATTTAAAGGACGACACAATTTACTTATTTTATATGATTTTGTAAAGCGATTCGTCAACATTTGAAAAACGTCATCAAAACTGTTATAACTTTCAGGCCTTCGCTTTAATTTATATTATAATTCTATAATACTTTAATCTTACAGTCGATACAATTTTAAGAAAATTATTTAAATCTTAAATATCTTAATATAATTTCAAAAATTGCAGTTCTTTTTAAAAGTAAAGAATTATATCTATAAAAACAAAAATTTTCAAATAAAGTACTGAAAAATATGTTGACAAAAGTAGTGAGAAAAGTAGTGAGAGTCTGTCGTATTTTAATTTTCTGCTAAAACTCACATTATTTAAGTCAATGTTTTTACTTTAGTTCACAAAAAAGTTTTTTAAGTTTCGATAAATTATTTTTAAGTTTAAGTCAGAGATATTAATACAATATTTCAAAACAAAATCAAATTAATTCTAAATTAACAAAATTGAAGGATAATTATCACATGAGATCTGTTATAACTTATAAATTATATCTTAAATCTTATATTCGCTGAGTTTATAAAAATAATGGAAATTCATTAGAAATTTGAAAAAATGCTTAAAATGGAGGACAAAGTTTAAAAAGTTGTGATATGAGCATGGTCTTTATTTTTACTTTAAAATGGTTTCTAAACTTAAAACTTTATTTTAAGACTTACTCTTAAGAAAATGAGCAGACATTTAAACCTGACTTCTATTAGAGAAATGATTGGCTGACAATATCTGTCAAAACTTCAAAATAATTGTTATTATTATTCCCTCTTTTTTAACGTAACTTTTTATTGCTATAATTGAAATCATGTAAATTCAATTCCTGCGGACACATCCAATAATGAGAAACTCTATACTCTAGAGAACCGATTATTAATTAAATTAGCCATAAATATCACTGTCCGGGTATCCTATGGTATGCTTTGATCGGGAGATATAAGTGTTTGAAGTAATGTTTCAAAAGTATAACTTTGGTTCTTAAAAACCAGTTTTAAATATTTATTGCGAATCTGGTCGGGTACTGGTTGTGGTCCCCCTCCAGTCTTTGGGATGGCTATCGGTGCCCAAAAGGCATTCAATTGTATATTTAGTGTAGAAGTATGTGAACTCATTTGACTTATTCATTGAGACTTTAATGATTTTAATAGCAATTTGAGAATAAACTCGAAAACTAATGTTAATTAAGTACTGACTAAAAGCACAGGAAATATGTTTTTTGAAATTTCAAAATCTGATTAAATCAGAGAAACTAAAAATACTGGAAATGTCTTTAGGCTATGGCTATGAAAACGCATTTATGGGAGAAAAGTGCAAATTTTTTTTTGATAAAAGGAATTCACAAAAATTTCAAATAATTGGCACCGATTTTAAAGTGAAAGCAATGAAAGGAAAATTTGACAAAATTTATGCAATGTTTGTACGATTGAGACATACATACATATATAAACATCAAGTGATGGTTTGGCATTTTTAGAAGTATGTGCTTTATTGCGTTATTGCACATCCTTGAGAGTCCCTGCAAATTGTGTTCGATATCATCAAATAGAATGGCAGCAAATGGGTAATATTCAAGGACTGGAAGGACTGGAAGGCTCTACACTTTCAGTTAACGTTGAATTGCGATAATAATTTGATAACAAATTAATGAGAGAAAGTTATACTCCAACTAACTGTTGATTTGAGTCAAAGTCCGACGTCCTTCAGCCCTGTCTTCACCGCAAAGATACTGGAGATGAACCGGATTGTATGCTCTCCTCAAAACTAAAAGGTATTCACAAATCCCTTACAAGACACCAATGTTTGTCTTATGTGGTCTCAACTCTAATCAATAGAAAGTTAAACACTATTTAACTCTTCCTGTCTTTGCATTCAATAAAAGAACTTTTTATTAGACAAACATAAAAGTCATTTTGATATTTGATAATCAATTATTGGGCCTATTTTATCTACCAAAAGATATTTTTGACATTTATCTATCAAAATATAAAAATGTGACTTTCAGTCAAAAGACTACTTTTCAAGCCTTGATTGGAATCTTCCAAATATTCAAACATTTTAATTACAATTTAATAAATTGAGTATTAATTTCTTAATCGTTAATAATAATAATAATAATAATAATAATAATAAATAAATAATTGAATGAAAAGAATTCTCTTAAAACAGATTATAGAGTAAACAGTGTTTAAAGATAGTCTCACACACTCTCTAAAACACTGAAACCGACTCGAGTTAAAAATATCA
The DNA here is from genome assembly GCA_034695785.1 of Galumna obvia. NCBI lineage: Eukaryota > Metazoa > Arthropoda > Arachnida > Sarcoptiformes > Galumnidae > Galumna > Galumna obvia. The sequence goes on from JAQFZM010000671.1 coordinate 11,122, forward strand.
ACGGATTTGAATCAGTCAAACATCAAATTAGTTGAAAGTCTGGAATCGAATGTATTTCAATCGAAAGACCTCTAAAATAGTAAATCAGTTGAAGAATCAAAAGTCATTGAAAGAGTCGGAAAAACTTTATGTTTTTCAATACAGACTTTTGTGACTTTAAAATGAATTACTATTGGCTCTACTGTTGGCTCTACTGTTGACTCTTAGACTAACATTCACTCTATTCTCCCCTCTGGGAAAAAGTCACTGAAATTTTCTCTTATCTAGTATATATTTCGAAATGTGCTTCAAAACATATATATGTTGTATACACTATATGGCATATATAATAAAATAGAACTATATATACAGTTATAAGTTATAACATATAAACATAGATTGGGTAATATGTCAAATGTCATATAATGTTATATACAATGTATATATAAATGGAATCCACTTTAGTTTAACTTAATTATGAAATTCAATGCATTCATTGCACTCGAAAAATAGTTATACATTTTTGTCAGTTATTAAACTAAAGTCAGAATCAGTTTATTTTCAGTCTATTTTGTATTTTTTGCTGAATTTCTTGAATTTGTTTAATAACAAATACTTATCATTAATTGGCTTTAAATGTGCTCAACAGTTCTTAGTATCTCAATATAAACGATGTCAATTTTCCGATATTTAATGCCATGAAATACAGAATGAATTTCAATAGAATTTCCACATTTTATGACATTTGAAAAATTGTAGCCCTAATGACTTTTAACTCTATGGACCACAAATAAGGACTTTATTGCAAAGAAGGACTTTAAAGATGGACGTAAATTAGCGGAACAAAGTTTTAATCACTATTTTCAGTTTTAATACTTTAATCACTTTTAAAAATAATTAAAAAAACTAAACCTAATTGTGTGCTCACCACAAATATTGACCATAACATTTATTTGTAGGAATTTAAAATTTCAACTTAAAATTAATTTAAATTATAAAAATTGTCGCTTAAATATTATATATTTTCATTTATTAGTATTTAAATAATTAATTGAAGGGCAAAACTAACACTTCTAAGTCCCTATAATATAGACCCTTACCTTCACCTAAGACTCAGAGTTTCTATATAAAACGTTTTAATATCCAAACAAAGTTTTAAAGTCCTTAAAATTTCCTTATAAATGTTAAAATAGGATAAACAATAATAATAAAGTTGTCAGATATGGATAGTTTTGGTATGTGTGAGCTATACTCACAGCATACAAAGTACTCACAAGTTTAGGAAGAGCTAATTTTAAGGGAGAGCTAAGTATTCCTTATGTATTACTACAGACCTTTTGATTTTTCTTAAGTTAAATAAAGGATCTATAAGAACAAGGTATGTTTAAGATTTAGTGCTCATGAAATTTGGAAAAAAGTAAAACTATTTGAATAATATTTGATTAGAACTTTATATAAATACCATATGAAGAGATAAATACAATAAAGTGTCAAATATTTCAATGATTTGATAGTTTCGATGATCTTTTCATTATTTTAATTAAGAGATGTTAAAACTGAATCAAATAAATATTTATTTTCTTTAAAGATATTTTTAAATGTATACCTATTTTGAAAGGTATAAAAAGCACTTAAAACAACAATAATATTTTGATAACTTTTTAAAACTGAAAGTAGTGTAAACAATATGTAACGAAAGTGTCTATTGTTATCTGCGATAACTTATCGTAATTCACTTCTTAGGCGCCAACTATTGTCTGACTAATACCTGAATATTATATATTATTAATTTTGTTTACTCTTTCCATTATAAAAATCTGTATTATTTAATATCAATTTTAATGTTTAAATGAAATTAGTTTTAATAGAATGGAATTGAGTTGAATCAGTCTTTTAGTAGTAGTAATAATGAGTTGCTATAAATATATTTGAGGGGAACTCAATATTTATGAAAATTGAATGAATTCATTGTTTCTTTTTTTTGGTTAAAATTTATTATTTCGTCAAAAATTAATATTCAATTGAAAGGAAAATATATATGAGTTATGTTTGTCTATTGAACCAAAAAAATTAGTTCATCGAAAGAGAAATATCGTCTCAACAGTCAAATCAAAAGATAAATGGGTTTACTCTTTTGATAGTTGATATAACAACCATTAATTAATAAATACCTAAATTGAGTGAATTCTATATTTTTATTCTCAAACTTTATTTTGTAAAAGAGTATCAGAACTCATCACATGTGCTTATTTGCACAGCACTGCACTAATAGACACAAACCGCTAAAAAAAATTGATTACAACTATTATTATCTTTAGATATATTATACGCCTTTAATTGATAAATAAAATTAAGATATGTTTCAAGTTTTGTGTTCACAAATAGTATTCACTTAAATAATAACTTTTTTTTCATTAATTAATTCTAATTAATTTAAAATAATTAGAACTAGTTTTAGGTCATTTAAAACTTCTTTGAATTTATTCATTGAATTACCTTTAAGTGTTAGTTAATGTCTTACAGCTATTATTTGCGGACACATCATCTGATAATAACAAGATTGCAATTGAAAAGTACCAGCATCAATTCATCAAATGCATCAATCCATCAAACAAATTAACTGACGATCACTTAGAGATCAGTTTCAGTATTTTCAGTAATATAAGTAATAATATAAGCACTCAATAAGCACTCATTGCATTCATTTAATTCATTGCCATTCATTGCAATATTCAAATGATTGTCATTCGATGCAAAATAAATAAATAATTGTAATAAATGAATGAAAACCGATAACAAACAATTAATAAAGATTTTGAGGCACCGCTATTCCATTTATTCTGAGCCTTGACTACAAAACAGATGCCCAACACTTTATTTTAGTGAATTTTAATGAATTTAATGGTTAAAAAGCGAGTTTTTATTCGATTAATATCATAGTTTAGTTTAGTTTAGTTTAATTTTCAGATTAATTCATTCGTTTATCCATTTAGATATCATTATATAATTTCATAATAAATTTCCTAATAGTTTGTGGAATGTTTTTTAAAAATTCTAAATTGTGTCAGGATATTCAAATAAATAATCAAGATAATACATGAAAAGCTGAATAAATGATACTTGTTTATTTATTTTAGTTATTTTTTATCCTAATTTCATTTTATTGATTATTAATTAATTTCTATTAATTATTGATTCTATATCTCAGTTTTGACTTTGATTTGTCTAAACTTTAGAGTCTAAAGCATGTCTGCTAAAGATACTCAAATATATGATCAAGAACATTTTATGAAAAAAAAATATGAAACAGAATAACATGTATTAAAATAAGAATTAATTGAAGAAATCATTTTGAATACAATATACAAAATGTGTTTTTGATTAATAATATAATAGTAGTGGAGTCTAACCTAAAATGTATGAACTGATGCACAACAGAATCAAATAAATGTTTCTTTTTATTTGTTTGAGTACATTAACATTTAGATGTTTCACTCAGAGGTTTTCCGATTATTCTGCGCTCGACTTTTGTCAACTAAAATGAGAGGGAGAGCACAGAGAGGCCAATGAGAATGTCATTGAGGAAGAAGAGGCTAATAATATCACTTTTAGGCTAATAACCTAACGATACTGAGATTTACCTTATTTTACAGTTTACTCGAAGCCATGAATCTTAAGTTTCTTTGGGATATCTATTGACCCAAAATAAACTCGAGTTTGCATTCTCTCAACTTTCAGTTCAATTCAACTCTTTCTCTCTGAAGTGATTCCAAATAATTCCTTTGATTACTAAATATATGAAACATTTACTCAATGAATGCTATTCTAAGTTTTCTTTCCTTTCATTATTCATAAAAAAAGAAAATTATCTGAATATTCGCATAATTTATCGAATCGTTTCTCATTTTTATTATGCAATACTCTAACGACACATATTATCCGATTTAAGATAACCTGCAAATGTCTTTTTTTCATAATTTTCATGAAAATCTAAGAACTCGTTGTGAGTACTGTTTAACTTTCGTTAAGTTTTAATTTTGTTGGTTCACTTTTTGGATCACTTTTATTAATCTGTGATAATTCAAAGTATGAATAAAAAAGTGCCAACAAATATATTTTTGGTAATATTTCACAATATTTGTCATTTTGTTGTACATATCGAATATTAATGAGGACATAACGAAATTGAATGCATTTCACTATAAATCAGTTGAATTAGACTTTAGTGAAGAGACAACACCTTTTGTAAATGACAAACAGAGAGACATTTTTTGAACAACATTTCAATTAATTCAATTAAAATCAATAAATTTTATTAGTTTTAGAAATGTGTTTATTATTGAATAAAGTACTTCTTTATTGTCGTTCACTTCGTTATGGATTTCTTTATTATTAGGACTTAGACTTCATTTTAGTTTATTTCAACAAATTTTTAATTCAATTTTATTTAGTTTACCGAAGAATCGGATGATTTATATTAGCGATTGTCAGTGATTTTATCACAATTTTATGTTTATGGTCTCCGATTTAAATTGAAAATGAGAGGCCATTCTATGAACTGAAGCCTGGATTCTATCAAAACCAATAGATTTATATCTGATAAAAGACCGGATATGTGTCCACTTTTTCCAATGGGATATGAGTTTGTTTTAAGTAAATCCAAGAAAATCGTTTCCAGAGCTGTGAATCAGTAAAAGTCATTACTTAAACGATCGACTCTTCAGTAAAATTTCTCACAATTCTGAGAACTTTTCTTTAATTTATATAATATTGTCATTCATTTTAATCTAATTATATATCGAAGAATATCTATAATATTATTGTTTTTAGGATTTAATAAATTGTTTTGCAATTATATAAAAAAATGACAAAATGTTAGGCATTTGGAATACAATTGAAATAAATGATCAAAAAAATGACAAACAAAATGAGATAAATTTAGAGATAAGTCATTAGAATTGATGTCTGATTTGTTCGATATATTTCTAAAACTGATTTTTACAAAATGATAGTTTATATAATTTTGAATGATCATGCACACATCATTTGAATTGTAAGTTATCAACCATCTTTTTGCTCATCTTTTAAGGTATATAATTATGAATGATTATCAAGATGATTATTGGTCACGTTTACACGTTTACATGACTTAATTTATATTTTATTACTAAAATTAGAGCAAAGATTTATCAGAAGACAATCAATAATTATATTACAAATATTATGCGAAATAAGGGCTAAACTAAAGTAACTTTATTACCTTGATAAAATTATTTAACTCATTGAACTAACTTGGCATAATAAAATGTTCTAGTATAACATGTTGGAAATAAGTTGATATAATCCAATGTTTTAGTATTGTCTTAAATCCCAAAAATTAAATCTAGAATAGATTGAAATACTAAACATTTAATTAATGTAAATTCAAAACAATTATTTAAAAGAAAGTACTTTAAATTATGCTTATATTTATTTATATTAATAATAAATATATTTTTATTATAATTTAAGCAAATTTTAAAGATTTACTCTTTTATTAAAATTTTTTATTTTAGTTTAAATAAATTTAAAAAATTGATAAAATATTTAAAAATTATTATTAAAATTTAATTAATAGTTAACATAAAAATTTATCAAATAATTGGTTGATAATCCAGGATAGTTAAAGAAGATTTATAACTAGTTTTGCTCAAAGAAGAAAGTTAACTAGATCGAATAAGGTCAAAATGGAAAGGAGACAAAATTAACTGATAAACTAAAGTCATTAAACATTAGATGAAAACTCAAATTTAAGTGTTTTTTATGGCGTAAATAATATTTTAATGTTTGCCTTAATACTTTCCCACTTTAAAATATGATCTTGGTCAGTTTGACACTTAAGACCTTGAGACTAACTTAAGCCATCATTTAATTTAAATGTGTTAATGGAACAAAGTGAACTAGATAAAACAGGAAATGCTTATATTAAGCTTAATGTGAAAATAATTATGAATACATTAAATAATTTTTTAATATTTTTTAATATAAGAAAATGAATAAAAAGAGACTCTTTTTTACTAAAAGTTAAAAATGTGCGGAATTTTAGTATAAAAATTGTTAATCAGAATAGAAATCGCAAACATTTTTTATTTGTTCCTCTTTTTGTTGAGAATAAAACAAAAGCAAAACAATTTTTGAAAAGTCAGCCAATTTTTGTTTTTTAATCTAGCAAAAAAAAACAAGAAAATATGGTGACCAACAAAAAGAATAAACCCTTCATTTCTTGTTTAACTAAATTTTAAAAATATTTACAATAGAAAATACATTTTATTTGAAGGATAGGACCAAAACATAACTCAATTAATTCGAGTATTTAACAAACTATTGATCTTAAATTAATTGAAATCTTAAATCAAATTGAAAATAAAATCTATTCAAAAGTTTTTATTGATATTATCTATATATATATATATTTTGATTTAAGATTTCATATATATCTTTATATACATAGCGTATTAAAAATGGTGTAAATAATGCCTTTTATAATAAAGTAATAGAGTTAGGTAAGCTAGGTAAAATAGGTAAATTAATTTATATAATTAGCAATAATGAAAGTAACAAATAAAATGTAAAACTATCGCTCACATTCACAAATCAAACATTTTTATCAAAACGAGTTTTTCTAAGATATTCTTTAAGAGTTAAAAAAATACGACATTTCTTAAACTCTTATGATATGATCTCTTAAATTGAGTTTAGATATGATTTCTAAAAGTTTTGACGAATCGCTTCTTTTCATTTCGATTAATATTTTGTCTGATTTTTACATAAAATTAATATTTTATTAATAATTAATTTTGAAAGCATTAGTCAATTGAGTTATTGATGATATGTAACAATGAATGACTTTTTCTCTTTGGCTCTCAGTTTGAATTTGAGGTCAAAAAGATATTTCTTTTAGTAAACATTTTTACTGAAAAGTTGAAGTAATGATTGCCTTAAGTGACAAAAATCTGAATTATTTCAATCCAATCATTAATTTGAAAATAATTATTAATTTCGAAAAAATTCGACAAATTATTAGAATTGATATAAAGTTTGTAATAAAAATTACGTTTTTAGTGAATAGTTTCAGTGTTTCAGTGTTTCAATGTTTGAGTTTTAATAAGAGAAAAGCGATGCCTTTCGTTGGGTTAATAGTGAGAACACATCACATATACTGTACTGCAGTCAACATATAGTCAACTAATAGTCGACGTGTGCTTTAGTTGTGCTTTAAGTGCAGACAAACAGCACTTCAATCAGTTTTCCATAAAATCTTTTCATTTATTCAATATTTATGTAATTAACTTAAGATTTAAGAACAGATCTGTCGCTCACTTTAATTAAATTGAATTAATTTAACGAATTTTGTCAGTTGTGGTCATCCAAGTATTAGATGCCATGTATTCAGAGCTGTCACTTCTGGGAGAACTCTATAATCCCCTCTATTTGTTCCCAATCTTTGGGGTCGTCTTCACGGCTCTTATGGTCTATGCCTTTGGATTCAAGTCATCGACACAACCGCCGACTGAAGTGTTTGACGCTCTCAACGATAGACATCCGAAGAATTATAAAACTCACGAAACGGTCAAAAAGAAAAAACCAAATCCGAAGGTTTTAATTGTTTTTAAAGACATTATTTTAATGAATATCTCTTCATATTTTAGATAACACTTAAAAGTGAATCAAAGTCAGAACACAACGGACCCATCACTACCGGTTCCGCTAAATCTGAGAAAAAGCCTCCAAAGAAAGCGGTGGTCGAACTGAAACCGATTTCTGAAACTAAAACAAATGCGACCACAAAAAGAAGTAAAAAGAATAAGAAAAACGAAGATTTGGACGACAGACAAAACATCGATGACAACAATTCTGGTGAATGGGTTGAACTCATCTCAAAGAAAGAGAAGAAAAATCGTAAACAGAAAGAGGAACAGCTTCTCATTGAATCACTAAAAGAGTCTTCAGATAAAAGTCCCAAAAAGAGTTCAAAGAAAAATAAAAACCAAAAAACCAATGATTTGACCGCAAACACAAACACTAACATAAACTCAACCCAAGAAATAAATGTAGAAAAAGATAAAAATGATTTGAATTCAGCCAAAGCACAGAATGGTATTATTGAAACCGAAGATATGGTGACCGAAGAGCACGATATTTACGAATTGGCAAAAGAACAAAGAGTTCCAAAGAAATCACAGAAACGCAATCAAAAGCGTAATTCGGAATCGGAGGCAACGACTAAAGTGGAACCAACTCTTGAAACTGAACCCAAACCTAACCTAAATTTATCGGACAAATTGACCGCTTCTATTGTAGCCAATTATGAGGCCAACGAAAAGACTGATTCATCGAACACTTTGAATAAGAAAAAGAAAGACAAGAATAAGAAGAAAACGACACAAATTGCGAACCAAACAAATATTGAAACCAATGATAAGCCGGTTATCAAAAATGAGGAAAAAATCGCTTTAATTGAAACGAACGGCTCTTCTATTGAAAAGTCAAATAATAGTGTAAACGATGTCGACATCTCTAAAGGTATGGAAATATGAAATGATTTGTTTTAATTATTATTTAAATTTTGAAACTTTAGAAACAAAAGTATCAGAAGAGGAAGAATTCAAATCTGTGGGCAAAAAACGTCGCGCAAGACGTGAATAATTAGACAATTAATTTGTAAAACAAACGCTAAAATCCCAGTTCTTAAGACATAAGGCGTTGACATGATTTGGTTGAAGTGCCAAAAGCTATTCGACTATTGTATCACAAGTGTCGGTGCAATTGAGTCACTAAACTGGGATTAAAACAATTCATTCCTATTCTCTGGTGAATTAAGTGTAAGAAAAAAAAAATACATTCAATACCTCCTGAGAGAGAAAATTAATTAATATTCACATATTTTATAAAAAGCAAATTCATCTGTGATTTTACCTAATTTTATGTCAATTTTATTAATCAATTTTTGTTTTGTCTTCCGCTGTCTTTTTGGGTATTAATTTAGAAAATATTTTTCCCTCAATTTATATACTATTTGTGATATAATAATCGGGAAAATCTGTTATTTTCAAATAACTTTCACTTTTTTAAGAATATTTTGAATATTTTTGTCTTTTTGTTGTCTTTGAATTAATCGAATTCAATGAAGAGATTGTTGTTAACGAAGACATTATTAGTTTTATAAACGTTTTGTTTGAGTTATCTCTTAAATAAGTTCTCATTATTTGGACTTTAATATAATCAATACTTTTGATGACAAAATATAGCCATTCCTCAACCATTCCTCAACAATCGTTGACTCCTTTTCAAATATTTTTACTTTAAGTGTGATGTCATTCAAAAGTTAAGTCCGAAAATAAGATTATTAAAGAGATAACGATTTGTTGAAAGTCTCGGTTTATCTCAATTCAAATGATTAATTAAGTCATAGATATTATTAATACATATCTAAATATTAATAATTATTTAACAATTAATTATAAAAATAATTTTATTAAAAGAGGTGTTCGGAATACCACTTCTCATGGGATTAAGGGATAATCACTTGAAGAAGATTTTTAGCACAAAATATCATTGGAATTGTTTTTATTTCTCAATAGAAAATTTGTTCTCTTCTGTGCTATCATTCTATATATGTTTTATACGAAATATATTTATTGATTTATTGATTCTTTTGTTGAATAAATTAATTGATTCGAAATTTAATTCTCGTCTAATGTTTGACATTTTGTACTTAATTAAGTACTCATTCAGTGGGTATTCATTTGCAACTAAATAGTGACTACAAATCAATCAAAAGGTGATATTTTTTTATATTTGCATATAATTTAACTTAAATACTAAATAAAACTATTTTACAAATTCTTTGGAAAAGTATTGACCCAAACTCTCAAAAGCTTTAAATCGATGAGAGATTTGGTTTTTTAAACTTTTATCCATTTGTGCGTAAGTTTGAGTATAACCTAATGGTTGGAAACATGGATCCCAACCAAAATCTGTAGGTCCTCGCGGTTCAACAATATGTCCGTCCACTTCTCCTTTGAATACTTGGATGCCTTCCATTTGAGATTCAGTGTTATTAGAAAAGGCAACCAAACAGACGGCTTTTCCACTCTTATCGTCCCAACCGGTAAGTAATTGATGTAAACCTTTTGGTCCCAACTTATCTAAAAACCACTTAATATATGGTCCGGGAAGTCCTCCTAAAGCATTAAAACTGGAATCATATAAATTATATTATTAATTGAATTCAATTATATATTATATAATTGAATAAAAATAGAGTAAAAAGTGTGAACACAAACCAAAGCGAAGTGTCCTCAACAATGACGGGTCCTTTAATCAAATCAACCGCTGCTTTACATTTAGCTCTAATGATAAAATCGGGTTCGCCCTGAAATTCGGGCAAATCTATGGCTTTCGATACTAACTTTAAACGAAAATAAATATTAAGAATTATATCCTTTATGTTATCATAAGAACATTTGGATTAATTTTGATCCAGGTTACATTTTTATACAATTTAAGTTTATGGAAAACATTATATTTTTTAAAAAGTATTATCTTTAAGCAGATGATAACTATCGATATTCATATACAATTTGTGGAAATGACTCTCAGATATGTTATACCGAAACAAATTCCGACTGAAAACCCCAATAAAAGTACCAAACATTCGGAAAAAATCATTTAAAACAAGTTTTAGAGTATTTTAAATGGAGTTTCAAAAGATTTTTGCACTTTTATTTGGTTTTCATTTGTTTTAAAGTAGTCCGAGATTCATTGAAATTATCATGCTAAAATTCTTATTAAAAGAAATGAAAGATAATCACCTTGTATGAATTCGATTTCCCCAGAATTTTGACAATTTCTTCTAATTTCTTGGGATTTCCAGTGACTAAAGTTATAACTTTTGTCATTTTTAAAAGAAATTAATTAAAAGTTTTAAATTTTACAAATTATTAAATATTTTGTAAAATTAAGTGAAAAAATGTGTTACTATTTTAATATTTGGTTCATTCATAAAAAGTGCCATAAAAACAAATGAATGAATGAATTGTTTACGTATTAACAATAGATAAGTTTAAAGACGAACAGTTCTGTTGTCATTTTAGTTTATATTTGTCTATTATACGAATAGTATGGCTATTATTTATATGAAATTAAATGTACGTATTATTCGTAAAATTAACACAAGGAATCAAAATGGTGTTCAAACCGTTCGTCTTTAAGGTAAACTATGTTTAGACTTTAGACTATTGAGTAAATCATTGACTGATTTATTCAATATTTTATTTACATTTAAATGTGGTTTTTGTGTCATTAATGTCAACATATTTTTCAATTTTAATATTAAATTAAAAATGATTTTAAAATTCAAATTTTATTTTTAATGTATTTTTAATTAATAAAAGAAATATAAATTTTGGGAAAAATGTCGAGACATCGAAACGTGCGGTCAATGAATTTCAACGAAGGTTTTACTTAAAAACAACACAAAATCATTAAAATTAATTTTAATTCAATTGTTTTAATACAGAATATGACGAATATTACAATACTTACGGACAATCAGTTGAAGAAGATTTTTGTATTTCTCCGAATACGGGTTAATACAATCCCTTATTTTTTGGTTAATTTTTGATCAATTTTTGGTCTAACTTTGAGTTCACTAAAAAACAAAAATTGTTCACAAATTTTACAAATAAAACAATTCTATAATTTTGACCAAAATTTTGTCAAAACGAGAGAAAAATGAGAATTAATATATAATTTGTTTAAATAGAGCGTCAGTTTATGTATAACCGATCGGAAGGTCCCTCCAATCGACCACTTTTTGAAGAGAAGGACGACATAAATACTAACTTAAATGAGTCCGAAGAGGAGGAAGACTTAAATTATTACCGAAATCGCATTAATGACTCAGAAATGGATCAGTTAGAGAGGGGTTCGTATTATATAATTATTTTTTATTTAAATATTTAAAACTATAAAACTTCAGCCAAACTCATATCGTGTGTCGAAGAGATGGAGAATGTGGTCGGAGACACAATACCTGAAAGCCTTCTTATAAGTGCTGCCAAAAGATATAATTATGATATAAAAGAGGCGTTGGATTCAGTGCTCAACTCTCATACATCTAATAACGATCGAAGACAACAAAAGGATGCCTTAATTGGTATTAATTGCTTTTTATTTTAGTTTTATAACTTTTATAATGAATTTACTGTAATTTGTAAATCAGGTAAGACATCAAAACAAAGAACGCAATCATCTGAGGGCTCAGTCGCCACAAATAGAGGCACTGATTATAATAAAAAGGAAAAAAGTAGTTCTCCTCTCTTTCTTACTCTAACCGCTAAGTATAGCAATAATCAAATGACCAAAAATAATGGTTTTTGTGATATCAAACAAAATATTAAACAATACTTCGATCGAAATAATGTCAAAATTTTCGGCTTTGAAACCGAATCACCCGATGATTGCGTCCGAAACCATAAAACTAAGAAAAAAGGTTTTGATTAAAATAAATATTCTTTGAACTAAATTTTCATTACTTTTTTCTACAGAAATAGCGAAAACAACTGAAAATAGCGTTCAAAGCGCTGACACTGAAGTCGAAAAAATAAATCAAAGCGTTCACAAAATGACTCTTAAAGAAAGTGAGTCTAATCTCAAAATGTGAGTCTAAATTAAATTTAATTAAATTTTGTATTCTATTAAAGATGTATTCAGTCCTAACAGTCCATTACGAAAAGATTTGGAGAAATCCCGTTCCGGTGAAGATAATTCCAGCCGACAATTATCTACTCCTAATTCTCCGATATCGAGTCGAACCAATTCAAGAATTTCATCTCCAAATCCGGACAAATGGTCTGAAACCCAAAAAACTCCAAAACCTTCGCAAACGAAAGCCTTGAATCCAGAAATAGCTTTAAGTGAATACAACAAAAGTCGAAATACAGGAAAACCTCACATAAATCTTGTTGTGATCGGTCACGTGGACGCGGGAAAGAGCACTCTTATGGGTCATCTCTTGTATTTATTGGGTTTCGTCTCAAAGAAGACAATTCATAAATACGAAAATGATTCCAAAAAAATGGGCAAAAACTCATTTCTTTATGCCTGGGTTTTAGACGAGACTAAGGAAGAAAGGAGTAGAGGGATTACCATGGACATTGCACAATCACAATTTGAAACACCGAACCGTATGGTAACGTTATTAGATGCACCTGGACACAAAGATTTCATTCCTAATATGATTACGGGCGCCACTCAGGCAGATGTGGCTCTTCTTGTTGTCGATGCAACAAAAGGTGAATTTGAAACGGGGTTTGAATCCGGAGGTCAAACTCGAGAACATACGCTTCTAATTCGGTCGTTAGGAATATGTCAATTGGGAGTTGTTATCAATAAACTCGATAATATTGATTGGAGTCGAGAACGTTATGAAGAGATTATCAATAAAATGAGTGCTTTTTTAAAGCAGGTCGGTTTCAAAGAACAGGATATTAGTTATGTTCCCTGCAGTGGACTAACCGGAGAAAATTTGGTGCAACGATCTAAAAATAATGAATTAGATTCGTGGTATTTGGGGCCCACTCTCGTCCAAATTATTGGTATAAATAAATAAAAAATTATTTATATTTAGAATTAAAATAACCTTAAATTAAGATAACTTCAAACCCCCGGAGCGCCCCATTTCAAAGCCATTCCGTTTATGTATAAACGATGTCTTTAAAGGATTGACTTCAGGAGTATGTGTTGGCGGTCGCGTAGAGGCCGGAGCCGTCACTACGGGTCAAAAGTTAGTTATATTACCGGCAGGAGAACAGTGTGTCGTCAAATGTTAGTGAGATTTTGTTTAAAAATGTTAACTCATGTCTCAATTAATTTATAGCCATATCTTTTGACGATCAGTCAGTGCCCACCGCTTTTGTTGGCGATCACATAGTTTTAACTCTTTCTAATTGCGACGCAAATAATATATCGACCGGAAGTATAGTATGCGATGCTTTTAATCCCTGTCCGGTGACCAATCGATTTGAGTCCAGAGTTGTTATTTTCAATAATATCGAAGTCCCGATAATAAAGGTATGTCTTAAGATCTCTTATTAACAATTTTGATGTTTAAATAATGTTTTAAAGGGATTTCCAGTTGTATTTCATTTTCAAAGTTTGAGCGAAGGGGCAATCATTAAGAGATTAGTGGCACAAATCCACAAAAGCAACGGTCAAATAATTAAAAAGAAACCACGTTGTCTTCTCAAGAATATGAGTGCAATCGTTGAAATTGAAGTTCAGCGACCCGTTTGTGTTGAGCTCTACAAAGATTATAAAGATTTGGGCAGATTTATGATTAGATCGGGCGGAGCCACTATTGCTGCCGGACTTATCACTAAAGTAAGTCTTTTAACTTCCTTTGAAATTATTTTTAATAATTTTTTCCTTAGATTTTGTGATAACTCCTTGTCTTCCAATAGTTTGTAAATTTGAATAATTAATAATTTGTAAATTTTTTTTCAAATAAAATTATTCAAAAATCACTAAATTATTGAATAACTCATTAATGAAAAAAAATAAATTAATTGAAACGATTTTTCAAATAATATCTTGTTTTGATTTATTGAAAAAATATGTACAAAGTTTTCAATTGATTCTATTTCAGAGAATATAAGTTTTGCTTACATCAAAAGCGATAACTCAATTATTATCTCTCATTTATATATTTTTATATTGAATTTAACTAAAAAAAAAATTTGAAATACTTTCTAACGGATTGAATGAAAGATTTTTTGTTAATCAATTAAAATGAATTTATATCTAATTTTAATATTGACTTCAATTCATTTTATTAAAATCGATTCAAATTCTTTGCCCTTTTGTTTACCAAAATGTAAATGTTTGCAAACATTAACTAACTGTTCGAATGTAAACCTGGACAAAGTGCCGATCGCTTCCGCTGAGACAACTCTTTTTGATTTAAGTTTCAACAAAATAATAATTTTGGAATCGACTCCTTTCAGACATCTCTCACTTTTAAATTCTTTGTAAGAAATGAATAATTAATTTACTTTCAATGCATCGAATAATTACTTTTTGATAGATATTTAAACGATAATAGAATTGAAATTTTGTCTCAACTCATATTTGCGGGATTGGGTCGACTCATTCATCTGTAAATATTTTAATTTATTATTTATTAATTTCTGTCAAATTCTAAATATAAAATGAATTTAAGAATTGATTAATTGAAAAATATACTGATATAACAATATTTTTAAACAAATAGTTACCGATAATGTCAACCCCGATAAAATCAATTATCCAAATCAAAGTATTGAATGTGTGGCAACATTTTTTCAAGTCATAATTTTAAATTTATATGATGTGGTTAATAATATTTTAATATAAAGCAGAGATCGCCAAAAAAATCTCGACAGACTTAATGCTTGTCCATAGACGCTAATGTTAAGCTTTCAAAATGGCAGGGAGGAATATTTTGCCAATTTTGTTCTTCCAGGGGATTATTCCGGAATACCCTCTATTGGCCATCCATTATATAAAACCATTTTAGTGAATGGATTTTAAAATATTTCAAATCATTCGCACAATAATAGAATTAGAGGTTTGCATATAAAAGTGAGAAGGGTACAACATTCTTTGGATATTATTTTTAAAAATGTATATCACGAGTACTATATTTGATCCTCCATTAAACAAAGGTGACATCAAATTTTAAATCACCATGTTTTTATTATTAATTAAATCACAAATTCCAGAAATCTTTAATTTGATTTTTAAAATTCTTTAAAATATTTACGGGACCAAGTACAAAATTATTTATTTAGTACTACCATTGAGTCGTTCTTTTTAAAATGTATTAAGCCTAAATTATAATATTAATATAAATTCTTTTAACTACAGTTAACTCTCCTATCTTGAACTCTCGTAACTTGAATTCATGTTTATCTTGAATTAAATTTTAAGACCCGATTC
>JAQFZM010000672.1:0-27120 GCA_034695785.1 Galumna obvia
TTAACATTATTTCTATGTAAGTGGTTATGAAACTTTAGCCTAAGTTCACAAAACCTATCTAGTTCATAAAAACAGACTTCCATAAAAAAGGCAGTGAAGTGTACTTTTAATCTAACAAAAACAATAAAAAAAATTTCTTTTGCAAATTTGAGCATGTATGTTGCCAAAGGAGTACCGCAATAAAAGTGGGTACCAAATGAAAGCTATTTCAAAGCTCTACAAAGTTTTAAAGAAAAGGTCTTGGTACATTATTGGTAACAGGGTGAATTCTTCAAAAGTTTAATTTTTTTCAACATGAATAGTTTTGGTTATTTGAAGTTGAAAATCTGCTCCTGTTGTTCAAAAAGATTAGATTTAGTACCTGAAAGTAATGAAATATCTATTAACCTATATTAATCTATATTTATTTTATTTATTTGATAAAATAAAATTTTTTAACAAATTTCAAATTTAAATTACGCGTTTCAAAATCAACCTAGCTAAAAATTCTTTTCATATTTATTAATGGCCCTGTTTATTTAATCACAATTTAAATTTCATTAAAATCAGACAACTTTTTGTCAAGTCCTGACAATCTCTTTACCAAGTAAGCTTTTCTCAAATCAAATAGGTCTGGGAACATTACTAACAAGGTTAAAATTATAAGTTTGACTGAATAGTGCATCGAATTTACTCGAATTCATTCAGTTTTTATTCTCTTGAGAACAGTTCTGATTCTTAAGGATTGGATCAAATAATTTGTTAGATGTAAGACAAATGAGTCATTTTTCACAATTATTTTCATTTGTGGTTAAATTCACTTATTTTTAAAGCCATTAAATAAACGAATGACTGAAACTGATTTCACCACTAATTCTAACACAAAGAATCAAAAGTTGGATCAGAATTACAACGAATTATCCCCTGATTTTGGAAATGTGTAGACTTAAAATTCCTCGATATAATCAAATTGGTATCAAGAAATTAATCGGATTAAATTGAAATCTGATTTAATCGAGAACAAAATAAAGTAATTAAGGTGCTTAAATTATTCTTGGTTATATACATGTAGAGTTTTTGGTTAAATAAATACTAAATGGAGGATAGACTGCACTACAAAGAACTGTATCTCAAGAAAAAAAGTTGACCCCTTAAATGGCGGGAACGACATATTCTGTTCTCTAAAAACATCTCTCGAATAGGATTAGAAAATAAAGTGAACGCAAATTAAAATTATGTCTAATTTTCAGAACGCAAATAGAAATCGATTCAATGCAAATGATAATCATTTTAGCGCTAAAACTCAAAGTTTATATGAATCGGGAATTAATACGAGTAATCATTACTAATCAAATGAGTGCACAAAAATGTGTCCATTATTTCAATCTTATGGAGTCTTATGATATGACTCATATTTTTATAGATGTGTTAATAAAGAAATTGTTTTAAATAGATTTTAAAATTGAATTTTCATCGAATTTTAAGTAAAAACTGAATTTCATTTTTGTTAAATTGATGATAAATTAGGACCAAATGTAACTTGCACAAATTCTTTCTATTATCTGCAATTGTAGATTCTCTTAGAACAGTCAAAAATTTCTCATTGATTTTGCTATTTTAGTTGCAC
This sequence comes from Galumna obvia, assembly GCA_034695785.1. NCBI lineage: Eukaryota > Metazoa > Arthropoda > Arachnida > Sarcoptiformes > Galumnidae > Galumna > Galumna obvia. The sequence goes on from JAQFZM010000672.1 coordinate 1,607, forward strand.
CATGGTATTAAATTATTGTCGTTTAATAATCTATTAATAATTTATCGCCATTTAATAAACTATTTTTAAAACTATTATTTAAATTAAAAATAAGTTAATTATAAAATTAAAGATTGTTTTAATAATTAAAATATATTTCAAAAGAAAGTTGAAAATTAAGGAAAATCATTGTATATCCGCACAATTTTTAAGTGAACAAGGTAAATCCTCTGGTCCCCAGTCTTGTGGTCACTATTGTCATACATGTATTATTCATTAACCATAGAATATTGATTATTTAAGCAAGAGCATTTTCCACATTCAAATTATTTCACTTTTAAAATATATTCTATAAAAAAATTATATGAAATTTAAATTTAACTATAATTATATGAATTAAATAAAAATAAATTTTAAATGACCTTAACATAAATATATTTAATAGTTGCTTGATAAATTAGTTAAACCAGAAGACAGTTTGGTTTAACACATGATTCAACTAAATTATAGTGTGATTTAAGTTAAACCATTATAAATCATTAAATAATAACCTTGATCATTTAAACTTATTATTTAATCGATAGTTTTTTAAATATTTTAAAAAAGAGTTGTTTAAAGTTTTGAGTCTTTGCATCACTAGTTTTGATGGTTTGCCTCTGAATGAAGAGTGCATTGACTCTAAAAGAGATCAAATCTAATTGAGAGTCGACTCTGAATTAAAGTACTGCTAAAGTACTGCCTCTTCAGTGATGTGTTTGAGTCGAGAGTTTATTCGTAAACAAATTCAATGTTTTTAATAAATAAGAGATAATTCTTTCATTAAATGAGACGTTTATTAATATTTTGTTTTTATTTAAATTTAATTCAATTTTCTCTGAAATGAATCGACATTTTATTGTCAGACATTTATTAAACAATTGAACGCTTTTTCTGTGATTAACATTTGATTAGATTTGTGTTTAACTCAATTATATATTACTTCCGCTTTAAATTCAATTACAATCAAATATAAGTCAAACATTAATTTTATTTTTTGTTAATTCTGTGCAAAAGTTTTAATATTTTTGATAAAAATCAATGCAATCAATGGTTTAAATTTGGAGTCACTTTTATTTAAAATAGACATCAATTGAAAGAGTGGTCAATACAATGGAGACAATGGATATGAAACTCAATGAAAACGAAGAACAAATGTTTGACCAATTGTTCACATTTTATGATACCTCCAATTCGGGAATTGTCTCACAATCGGTGGCCAAACAAGTCTTAAATTCATCGAATTTAGAGCCAAAAATATTGGATCAGGTATTCAATGATTCACTTATGAGTTGCCAACCCTTTTCTATCCCTTTCCTATCCCTCCCCTAAACTAATGATTAATTAGTTTGAATTAACTGATCCCTTATCTATGTATTAGATAACTGAGTTGAGTGGTTCTTCGCGTGTCTCGTGTCTGACTCGTCATCACTTCTACTCAATGCTAAAACTGGTCGGCGCCGCACAATCGGGTCTTCCTCTGAGCGCTGACATCACGAATGCACTGACAATACCTTTGCCTCAATTGTCGCCAATAAATATGGACTCAAATAAACACCAATTAGTCTCTAATAATGTGTAAGAAAAGTCTTTAATACAAATTTTTCAACACTTTTTGAACACTCTTTTGACCAAAAACTCGTTATTAAATCCTCTAATTATTATGCGATTCATTCATTCACTTCAAATAGAAGAAACAGTTCATCAAAACAATTATGTAATGAAAACTTGAATTTTAACATTTTTTTTGCTTATTTTTTATGTTTTGGGAGTTTTAGGTTTAAAACTTTTTTTAGTTTTTCTTTAAGAGAATATTTATTTTTATTTATTTCCTATTTTTTAGTTTTATTGATATTCAGAATTTTTTTGTGAATATAAATATTTTGGAAATATTTAAGTTTAGAAGAGTTAGAGTTCAAATTCTTGGCTCTAAAACTGAATCGTTTTAAAAAAAATAAATTATCATTTTATGAAAAATTCAAAGCCCTGTCTCTCAACTTTTTTTTGAATAATTTATTTAAAAATTAGGCAAATATTTAAAGAATTTTGCTCTGAATTTATTGAACTGAAGAGTAAATAACATTTTAATAATTTATTAAACTTTGAAAGTTAGTCGTCTTTCACTCGAAATCCATAAAATGTTAAATAATTGAATAATTGTTTGAAATATATTTGATTTTAGAAATGATGACAAAATCAGAGCCGAATCAACGAACCAAATGACCGGTCAATTGCCGCCTCCGCCCACTAAACCCAATGTCCGCTCCAATCGACGAAACAATCAACAGTTCCAAAACAGTGATAATTGTGTTCGACATTCGATCGAAACCAATGATAACTACAATTCTTTGAATAATAAAATTAATAATAATAGCAATAATTGCAGTAATAATCACAACAAAAATGAAATACAAATTGAATGTAATTTTCATTTTATATTTTCTTTTCTAATAATTTTTTTTTAATATTTAGCGGAAACGACTAATTCAAGAACTTCTTCTCCCGAAGAATTTTATAACGATTCCCCCATTAATTCAATGATTGATATGTCTTATGATTACACCCGAGACAAGAGTTGGTCCGAATTCAATGATAAAGCAAAAGATAAACCTTTAAATTGGGCCGACTATGAGGAAGAACACCACCTCTTGGATAATGAAGAAGTAGATGATGAAGAAGATGACCAAGATATCAAAAGTAATGAAGCAGACGACGATCCCGATGAAGATATTTGGAGTCTCACAGAAGAACAGATTAATTATTATATGAATCAGTTTAAGACAATGCAATCAAATATAAATGGAATAATAACCGGAAATAAAGCGAAAGACTTCTTTGAAAAGTCTAATCTTCCGATTTTGGAATTATCCCGGATTTGGCAGTTGTCAGACATCGACAAAGACGGAGCACTAACTCTACAAGAGTTTTGTATTGCAATGCATTTAGTGGTTTTGCGTCGCAATAATGTCGAACTTCCGACACTTTTGTCACAGACTCTGATCCAATCAATCGCTTCAATCAATGCTAAACATATTTCAAGACTTAATTATTGCAAGAGTGAGGAAATGGTTACCGATTGTGGAGAACAGCAATTATTTAATTCCGTTTCGCCGAAATATAACGATATCAGCGAAAAACAGACCAAAAATACTGAAACTCTTTCACCTCAAAGCAAAGAGTGGACCAAATTTACTGATTCGCCCACACATCAAATCATAGTGACGGCCACAGTCTCTCCTCCGAGCACTTCTTCGAGCGCCGGTTTACAGCCTTTGGCTAATTTTGATTTCAACACCGCCTCAATTGTAAGGGACCCGAAAATCTTACATCCCGTAGCTCTTCGACTATCACCAGATGGACAGCCCATACGATATGACAGCAATGAAACCAATTGTCACAGTCTGGACACTACTCTTCATTCGATTACCATTAATGATAACATTCGGTATTTACTTTTAAAATTAAATTATTTCTTACGATTTATTTGTGTATCAGTCCTTCAACTGTAACTCAGGGCAAAAAAGATCCGCCGCCACCGCCTCCTCCCAGACCTGAACGAACTCACGCTAGAAGTTCATCATTAGATCTGAATAGAGTTATAGGGCGTTCCAATGCTGCCAATGATCTCATTTCTTCTCAAATTCCTCCATATTTAAAAGTATCGAACTCTGAATACGGACTGACAGCTCCTCAAAAAGGTTTAGAAATTTTATATTTTTTAATAACTTTTTAAACGAATTGATTTGATTCAGAGGTTCCAAATTTATCGACAAATCAAAGAAATTTGGGCGCATTTCAGGCCTATAGAAAAACGAGAACTGAAACTAGTCTTAAGAATAATATGAATAATTCAGTGATTGATTCTTTGAAACTTCGATATAAATTACCGCCAGAAGTGCCGATTCCTGAGTGAGTGTTGAAAAGTCATTGAATTTCTTACCGATTGTTTTAATTTTGATTTCAATTTAACAGTTCCAGTGCTGAGAGCACAGAATTATGGCAAACAATTAGGTCTTTCCAAGAGTACAATAAAGTCTTAACGAATATAAATAATGATTTGTTTCGAGAATTGATTAAAGCCAACGAAGAAAAGCATTCTTTTGAGTTAAGGTTAGCTCAAATGAGTAATGGATGCAAATTATGATTCGTTTGACTTTTTTGTTGACTGTTTTTATGTTTAATCATATCTTTGTTTAGATTTGAGTCAAATCGACATTAATATACAAAAAGAAAATTTATTTTATCATAAAATCATAGTTTTATTTCAACTATTTTTCAAAATTTATTTATTAATAATTTTCTGATAAAAACTTCAAATATTTTTATTAAACGGAATATAATTTACATAATTTTGTTTAGAAATCACTTTAATTAAAATATATTTGATTCCAAAAATTTGATTATATATTAAAATTAATCAGTAGTTTCACTGAATGTCTAATACTTATAGTATTTAATAATTGATTATATTTTTATAATTAAATTGATTTAAAATTTTAGTCGAAACAGAAATTATATGAATTTATTTCCTTTTCTTTAAGTCTTCGAATCTTTTGGTCAAATCGTCGAAATCTATTCCTTCGTCTTTAGACTCATTCGGGTCATCGTTTGGAATGTCCGGCAAATTAGTCGGAACGGATGGCAGCTCTGGAAATGACTCATTTGGGTTAGGATTAGTTCGGGGCAATGGCTTAGGCTTTGAGTCATTCGATGATATAACTGAGTCGTAATGCGGTGGCGGTCCACCGGCCGGGGCTGACGCCGAACCTTTTGGGATCCCATTGTCTATATTGAATCCAATTGGTTTTGTATTCGGTGACGATGGATATGGCGCTGAAGGAGGCACTGATGGTAGGGGTGGTGGCGCTGAAAAAGCACCAAATCCTCCGCCACCACCTGAAGGACCTGATGGAGGATAGGGTCCATTTCGGTTATCAGAATTGTTTCCCAAATCAATTAAACATTTGTCGTGACTCGGGTTATGTGAAGTCATTTCTTCAGCGCAATAGACCTCATCCTCTCTGAGGACATCTGCGTCCGGTTCATACGACACGTTCTGACTTTTGGCGATCTCTGTATTCAAAATGTATTCAATTAAAGACATAAACCAAAAGTTAATACAAACCAATTAAGTACTTCTCAACCAATATCTTTGGGGGCGCCTGAACTCCCAATTTGATCATTAACTTCTCGTTAACACTTTTGAGGGCATTTTCACGACACGCCTGTGCGTACGGTTTACCATATTTGTAAGTCAACAGATCTGATATCACTTTTAACTCCTGGACATCAGTTTGAAGACGAGGCGCGACCCAAATCAGTGATGATATCGCTTCAGACAAACCATCGTCTAATGTCTTCATTTGTTGGATGAGTCCAAATCTGGCCAACAATAAGTCGCAGTACATTTCAACCAATTCCATGGCCTCAACGATATAGTCTTCACGAATAATGTGCTCGACTCTAATCTTAGCCCTTTCATACTTTCCGTTTATTATATAATCTGCGATCTCTTTACGTGACTTTTGAGCCAATTCTGTCTTTTTCTTCTCCAATAATTTCAATCGATTTATGGATAGTCTTAGGTTTGTCTTAAGTTTAGTGTAATTGACTCCTGTGCTGACCATTGCTTACAAATTATTATAAAAACTTTAAATTAAATTAAAATTAAAAAAAAATTAAAAGTCTTATAGAAATGAATAAAATAATATATTTTGTGGACAAAACTCAATAAAATTAACTTTTGAGTCAACTTTTTGTCAGTTTTTGTGAAAATTGTTTACAAAATTTCATAAAATACTCGCAATAGTTGTTCACAATATTAAACAAAAAACGTTAAACACTTTATCATAAATAAGACTAAAATTGAGTAAAATTAATATATTTTGACTGAAAGGGAAGTATAGTATACGAAACCCTAAACTCTTGAAAATGAAAATAATTTATGAATGAAAAGTAATAACAATACGATTGGATTAAAATCCCTTTTATTAGTCATTCAATAGGTTTACGACATTATTGTGTTATTGTTTTATCACATGTTTTGCTTCTGATTTAAATCACTTTAATTTTTGAGTTAAAAATGAATTGTCTTTTTTGGAGAAGAATTGCATTTCAATTGTCTTCAAACTATAATCAAAGAATTCTAACAAAAACTATTAGACATTTAAATACATATAAAAATAATATCTTTAGATCAGAAGATCTTCTGAAATGTTTGTCTCAAAACAAATATCAGTCAAATGTGAGAACAATCAGTAGTTCCCAAGAAATCAATTTATTCTCCAATAAATTAAATGATGTATTTGTCGGACAAAAACGCTTCAAAAAAGGAAAGAAGGGATCAAAACGTGAAGTAAAGGAAGAATCAGATGAAGACTCGGATGCAGAGGAAGAAAAGTTGGATGAGTTCGACCCCGACTTAATCGATGGAAAAGCCATTGGTTTTCAAGATGTTGACTCTAATCTCGTCTCTTTACGTTTAGATAATGTTGCGAAGAGTGGTTTAAATATGGCCCGGAATAAAGTGGATGAAGCTTTTTATAAGAATATGATTAGAGTTAACGGCGAAAGGGTTTCCAAAAAGAGCATAGAATTAGTAGAAGAGGATGAGGTCGACCTCATTAAAGGACTTAATGAAGAAAATCAAGACTTAATTGACGTCTCGAGAGTTGTTATTAAGAAAATTGAAGACAAACTCTCATCAAAAGAGAATTCAAAATATTATTAAAACTTTAAACTAAAACTAATAAAATTAAAAGTCATATAGAAATGAATAAAATTATATATTTTGTGGACAAAACTCAATAAAATTAACTTTTGAGTCAACTTTTTGTCAGTTTTATCACTAATTATATGGAATAAAACTATTGTCTATAAAATCATTGTTTGGGTTAACTAATTATGTGTTAAAAAAATAATTATTATATTTTATTTCAACTGATTCTTAACACTAATATTTAATATTATATAAATTAAAACAAAAAACTAAAACTTTTAATTATTTAATTGAATTAAAGAATATATTCTTTTATTTAAAATAAACAAAACCTTTAATAAGTTTTAAAGAGACGACTCTTTAGTAAAAATTTTTATTAAAAACCATTCAATGAATTAAAGTCAGACTTTCGTTCAATTTATGAATGAATTTGTTTTCACACAAATTCTAGTAATAAAAAAATGGCGGAAAACAAAACGTGTGATAATTCAATGGTCTTTCTGGAGGTCACGATTGCAGAGGAATACGGTATTCATTGACCACTAATTCACTTATTATTGTTTACTATTTTATTAAACACTTTTAAAGAGAATATTATTTGAATTAATTGTTTTTAGTTTTAATGACAATTAAGTCGTAAACAATTTGTTGTTTTCAGTTATGATTTCAATTCAATCAATTATTTTATTTAATTATTATTTCAATTAATAACTGTTTTGTTAAACAGTGGGACGAATAGTGATCGAACTCTTCAATAGTGTTGTGCCGAAGACATGCGAAAACTTCAGGGCGTTGTGTACCGGAGAAATGGGCGTCGGTTCCAAAGGAAAACCTCTTCACTACAAGGGATGCATTTTTCACAGAAGTATTTACACAACAATTATCTCTATTTTATTGACATTTATTGATGTCTTGACAACAATTGACCACAAATTGCAGTCATTCGTCAATTTATGGTACAGTCGGGAGACTTCACTCATTTCAATGGAAGCGGAGGTCAGAGTATTTATGGCGATAAGTTTGACGACGAAAACTTTGAACTTAAGGTCAGTCCTCTCTCGCCATCAATTGTTTGCTTTATTGTAAATGTATGTAAAGCACGACAGAGCGGGTCTCCTAAGTATGGCCAACTCAGGGGTCAACACAAATGGTTCCCAATTCTTCATAACAACTGTACCGACACCTCATTTGGATGGAAAACATGTGGTCTTCGGTCAAGTGATTCATGGAATGGTTGTCATACAACTGCTGGAAAGTGTGCGCACCGGTCCTAATGATGTTCCCATTGATGTAATTCATATCAACATTTTTAAATATTTTTAATTAAATGTCAAACAAATAGAAATGTGTTATCTCTGATTGCGGTCAATACAAAGCGGGAGAAAAACTAATTCTCTGTGAAAATGACGGCACAGAAGACGTATTTCCACACTTTCCTGAAGACACGGATTTTGATTTCACTAAAGTTTGTAATCATTTATTTTCTTTTTATTTTATGTAATAATTTTTGTGTCGACCTATAGATCGATGATATCCTAAAAATCGGTGAAAAAATCAAAAGTTCGGGAAATGTTTACTTCAAAAGAGAAGACTTTATTAACGCCAACAGAAAATATAAGAAATCGTTGCGTTATTTGAATAAATTACACGACAATGACCTCAACGATGAAATCGAGAAGAGAGTCCTCTCTCAAGAACTTCCGTGTCTTCTGAACAGGTATTTCATTGTAATATTGTTTTATCAATTGTAAGGTATATATTGTTAGCGCTGCCTGTCTTTTGCGTCTAAAAAAGTACGAACCGGCACTCGAAGTGTTAAACGAATCCCTTGACATCGCAGCCGACAATCCAAAAGCACTTTATAGAAGGGGTCAGGCCTTTCACGGTATGCGAGAGTATGAGAAAAGTCTGTTAGACCTCCAAAAGGCTCAAAATTTGGCCCCAAATGACAAATCAATTGCTTCAGAATTGGCTGCAGTCAAAGGAGAGATTCAGGCCTATAAAGCAAAGGAAAGGAAGGCCTACGCAAAGATGTTTTCTTGAATGAAGAAACTATTTTTCTTTGAATTACTGTATTATATCCGAGAAGTGCAACACTTTCTGTAAATATACGGCAACTAATCGTTTGAATCCAAAGTCAAGTAAACCCGAAATATGTCATCAAAATTATGAGTCAATTCTGGTTTTGATTCGACATTTTCTTCGAAATGATTTTATGAACACCAATAGAGTCGTTGTCTCTGATGTAAAGCCATATGTTTTCCACAATTTCCTTGACTTCGAGAGGAAATGCAGTTCCGGTTATGAGATAATTGTTTTATATATTCTGTAGTTTTCGTTAAATCAAAGTTTCCATTCGTTTAATGAATTCCTGTAAACATCAAAATAATTGTAAATTAATATAAGAATAACCGAAAAAAATAAATATATTTTAAAAGTTTAACAAAAATTGTCATAAATTTTAGTCAAAATTATTAAAGAATGAAATATTTATTAAATTATATGTTTTCTCTCATTTTATTAGTTATTCTTTTAATTAATTTTATTGAATCGAAACAAACATTAAATCGTAAAAAAAGAGACGAATCATCGAAAAGTGAGTTTCAGTCCATCGAAGAAGAGTTAACCGCAGGTATTCTCTCTTTTCTTATTTTCAAACTTAATATCTATTAATAATATTAAATATTTATAGAATTTTATAATTATTATTACTTCAAAATTATTCAAAAAAATATGTCATTTAATGTCATATTATCTATTAAATTAATATAAATGTTCTAGATTAAATTTATTGAAATAGTAATTAGTGAAATGTATCATGAAATGTATCATGTTAACTTTTAACTGTTAACTGCTTACTGTTAAGAAAATTTTGTTTTCGGAAGTATTGAAATGTATATGAAATGAATTTATAAAATATTGATTTCAATATAATATATTAGCAAATATTACTTCTTTCCGTTATATAAACTAGGAAAAATAGTAGAAGTAAAAGTAACATTGAACTGATCTAATAGTTGCAAGTTCATTCGTTCATTCATTCAATCATATGAATCATATTAGGAATGATCTGTAAAATCGAGGACTGCCTTCCGTTTATTATTTTATGAGTTCATTGATTTTTAATATATTTTTATATAATTTTGAATTAAAACAATCAAATAATTAAATCAATTGACAGAAGAGACGGTCTGTTCGCGTGATTTCAAAAAAGAGTCCAATAATTTGCATCGAATGTCGTTATGCCGTCCGCCCAGAAAACAATTGGTTGCTCTTCGAATGCCGTCTCGTTTTTATACTCCCGGAGTATATCACAGACCAAATAGCTATGAAGTCGAGAGATGTGACGGAGTCTGTCAACACCCAAACCATAAATGTCTTCCCATCGAAAAGGAGATCATTGAAGTTCCGGTCACTTCTGATTATGTGAGTCCACACATTTTCTTATAAATCTATTTAATGTATGAATATATAGATATACAATCGGTTAACGAAAGGTCGAGAGGGTGTTCCCAACGGGCCCTCAACTAAATGTATGCGCGTTAAGATTGAGAAACATATAATGTGTGGCTGTCAGTGCTCTATGAGTCAAAAGAATTGTAACGAAAAGCAGGTCTTTTCAAATGACCGGTGCGCCTGTGAGTGCATTGATATGTCAACTGCTAAAACTTGTGCCCAAACAAACCGGATGTGGTCCAACCAAAAGTGTCAGTGCGTTTGTCCCCCAACAGCTTCCAGAGAATGTTCTTCAGGTGCTATGTTTGATGAGGAGAACTGCAGGTAAAGCTTCGAAATGACTTAAAAATTCTACAAATAATTAATTATGAATTTCTATTCGCAGATGCCTTCAGACAAACCAATGATTAAAAAACATTTATTTAATGATTAATAAAAACATTCATTTAATGATTAATAAAAACATTCGTTAATTAATGTCTTATAAAAACTCTAATCTATAAAAATCATTAATAATTTCAAAATATAAGAAACGAATTAAAATTCGTTAAAAATAATTAACATTTGAATGATTTCATAAAATACTTTAAAATCCAATGAAAATGGAAGTGAAAAATGATTTTAAATTAAAATAAATTGAATTTATGAGCACTTAATGTCATGAATTGTTATTGAGTCAGAGTTACGCGAATTACTCCCATATTAACCATTTCATACCTAAAAATCAATTTTAAAATCCATTAGATTTGAAGAATGAATCGATAGTTAACATACGTTAAGCCTTTTTGTTTCAAAAAGAGAATAACTGTGGGCTTAATAGAGCCCTGAATGCCTTTTGTCGCTCCATAACCAGTGATTATATCGATAACGAGTTTTCGTTTTCCCGGCGTTTTTCTCAATTCCTCAGATTTTCGCCTCAAATATTCAGATAAAATAGAGTTGACTTCCTTTAAGTGGAGTCCGTGTAAATCCAACTCATTTGAATTCGAACTGAAAAATATAATTAAAATACTTTTTATTATTTAAATATCTATTACTAACCAATTAGTAAGTATTGCGTCCACTATTTCAGCACTGAATCTATCGATTTCTCTTTGAAGAGAAGTTCCCTCTTCTCCATAATAAGAGGCGACGGCAAACATTTTTCTTTGAAAAGCGAGTCTGGCTTTGTTTAAGTGATCCTTTTTCTTCTCAATCAAAGTATTCATTTGCAAAAGCACTGAACGAATATCTATTTTTCTGCGAATAGGTTTTGAAGGCGAAGCCGAACGACTGGACCCACTCATTGGTGAACCTAAACTTTCTTCGGCGATAAGAGCTTCGGTCTCTCGACTAAAATCATCGCTTAAACCCAATGAGTTGTCCAAAAAGTTTATTGTTTTTCCCAATAAATATCTAAAAATAAATTTTAAAAAAATGAATATTATTTTAAGACTAAAGTATTTAAAAATCTTAAATCATTTTAATATAACTAAAAATCTTTTGATAAACTAAATGTTTCCAACAATTTATTTGTTTGTGAGAAGAGGTCATGTCTTACCAAAACACGTAATTATCATTTTAATAATTTATCAATAATTTTGACTAACTTTTAATAGATGTGTGAATAAATCAATTTTTGCATTAAATACGTGATAATTGTTGGACACATTATGTTTCCTAATATTAATATTTATAATTCAATCGATCGATAAATTTATATTAATTAAGAATTCAATCAGTAATTAATACTAATATCCAAACGATCTATAAATGGGTGGAATTAATAAATTATTAATAATAACCCACTATTATAATCATAAAAATCGACAAAATTTGTAAAAATCGCGGAAATCTTTGTACTGACTGTAATGACTGTTTATTATCGGTAATTGAATTTTGAATGACTGATGAAATGCTAACTAAATATTTATCAGTATTTGTATTGAATTAAATTAAATTAAAAACTGTATAAAAGAATTACTTATTCGATTCAAAAATAGTGTCGAGAAAACTTTGATCGACTCCGGGATAGCGTTGATATAACTGATCTCTTTTTAGTTTAGTTGATAACAAGTCTTTCGCCATTTGTCTCTTTGTTGGACAAAAAGCATTAATAGCATCCGCCGCTAGACTTTCATCGTATTCCTGACGGCTCAGGGCTTTAGCCATTTCCAAATCCATAATTTCCTGTAATTCACTTTTAGGCGCGTTTTGATCCAAAGCTAAGCTTTGCTTCGGTTTATCTTTTGTTGAATTTTTATATTTATTATTAGAAATACTTTGAGTTTTGGTGTTATTATTTGAGTTATTATGTAATGGTTTTTGAGTCAATGATTTCTTCCAATTGTGATGAAGAAGTCGGGCGACGCCATGACTTAAAGTAATGGTCAAATCGTCTTCAGTAAGTGAATCAGTAATACAACCGAAATGAGACTGAAGTTGTGCCGCAAGTAAAGGGTCTAAAGTAAGTACAAATTCGGTTTCTTCAGTATTCTTGGGATCGGATACCATTTCAAACGGTTCCTCGTCTTCAGTTGAAATCGATTCAGAATCAATTTCAGGACTACTAACCGACGGATCGCTATTAATTGAGAGCTGTTCCAAATTTCCGACATCGAAATGGTTGTCATCCAATTCACTCAACAATTTTTCAGCCCATTTCTCGTCTTCAAGACATGCGTCCAATATTTCATTTAAGTGGTTATCCTCTGCTTTAGGAAATTTTTGTCTTAAAGTACATAACTTTTGGTCACGGGTTAAGTCATTGGGAATATCAGTAGTGAAGGTTCCCTTATGTAACATTACTTTCAAAAGATTGCGATTTGGATCAACTTTAGTCTCAATGGGTGTCTCTTCACTTTCATTACAGTGTGTTTCGAGTCCTTCATTTGAATCTTCGTTCGATTGTTTTAATTCAAGGAGAGCCCAATCGAGGCGTTCCGTTTGAGTCTGTCGTGAATAACAAGTAATACTGATTTCTCTTTGATTTGAATCAAAATTATTTGATTCGTCGATAGGAAAGGCAGGGAATTCCCAATTAGACTTTCGAACGCCGACTAAACTAAATTTCTTGAGTTTATTATTACTCATTTCCTGTTGAGTACTGTTTGTCTCGAATTTGTCAGACGAATCATTGATGTCATCCCAGGGCTCATAAAATTCACCGTTCATTTGATTTTCTTCTTCAATACAACTGACTCTCAACTCATTTCTTGATTTGCGATCTCTTTGAGGTTTAGAATCATTTTCTGGATTCAAATGATTTTTGAAACCATTGATACCACTTCCAGAAGGTTTGGGGCTTTCATTACGTTCTTCAGTGATTTGGTCGGTTTCGATATTGTGCGTATATGTGAACTCATCGTCTCTCTCCCAACCCAACTCTTGACTCACACAACTACTGGCATCCGAAGCATTAACGGAAGAACAGTCTTCACTGTCACCATTTCTTCTATTGAGTGCGAGTAACAAATCGATATCGATTTGGTTTTCAGTTAAAGGAGAGGTCGGTTCTGTTGTGGGCGAAGTACTTTCTATCTGAGAGTTTGTGGTCATATCTTCTATTTGTGCGGAAACAGATGTTTGAGATGATTGGGGAGACTCTGCGTAATCACTATTTGTTGAGTTCATCGGCGAAATGGCAGCCGAAGGACTACTACTCGATCGCAAAACAATTTGTTTTAAACCATTGGTTGAAATTTTGTGACCAATTTTTTCGTCTGAATTTGATTTATGAATCGAATGACTTTTACTTAGACTTAGAATCATATCATCGACAGTCACTCTTTCAAAGCGTTCGGCCATTAAAGCGATTTTATTTTTAGGAATCGCGTGAACATTACGACGGGACAACTCTCTTATGTTTTTAGACCAGGGAGTGTCCGGTTCTACAAAAAATATTTTAAATCCATTCAAAAGTCCCATTTGTACGTAAGGTCTCATTTCCCATCCCTCGAGGTTTGTATTATCTATAACTACAGGACTTCTTCCACTTTTAATGAAATTATTGGCTCTTTTTTGATTCCATTCGTGTGCTTCTGGTAATTGGTTTGAGTCAAAGTTATAGGTCCCGCACCGCAAGAAATAGTCGTCTGTACTTAAAATAATGCCATTCGATCCGTAGACTAAATTATTGGCTAAAGTAGTTTTGCCACTTCCGGGAAGACCTCTCATTAGAATTAATACTTTTTCATTCAAACGAATCATTTGTTTTATTTGTTCTTTAAGTGATTTTGGCTTTAATTTCTGTAAATGACTAGAATGGGTCCTACCATTCATCCCATTAAATATGTGACCATTTCGGGGCGAAAATAAGTTTGCAAAAGGCATTACTGCGTTTAGGGCTGATTTACGTGTAGCCAATGCATTGACTGGTAATTTATTGAGCACTTCTACGTTCGGATCTGTTGTACTTCTGGTCATATACTCCGTATTAGAATTTGTACTGATATTGACGGGAGGCTCGAATAACAAATGAGGCACTTCTTCTATTGGAGGCGAAACTGAAGATGAAGGCAGAGGTGGGCATGAATTGCTGTCAAACATTTCCAGAAGCTTTTCAGATGTCTGTTCCGCTATTAATAAAAAACCATAAAATCAGATTTTTTGCGTTTCTCTGTAGTTTTAAAATAAGTGAGGCTTTGCAAATAACCTTGGACATTTTATTTATTCTGGAATTAGTTTGTATAGCCTTGAAATAATCTTGCACCATCTCTTTTCTAACTTGAATTTAAAAATTTAGTCTCAGATATGAAATAACGATTGGATTCGTTCGCCTCAAATAAATTACAAAATAGTCTTTTAATGAATTTCTTGTCATTTAAGAGACAAATAAAGGGGTTATTATTCCTTCACTAAATTCATTTAAATCACTGAAAGACTCATAAAATTTGAGACAAAAAAATTCGTTAAATATTTTTGTTGTCTTCAATTTCATTAAAAACATAGACGTGATTTGAATTTATTTTGTGCTGAGCTATGTTTGGGCTCTAAATGAGTTCAAACATCACTTTTAATAAAATTATCAAATTTTTCAAATCAAAAGTATTGCCAAATGAATGAATTTTTTGTCATTTTTTTCTTATTTTTTAAAAATTAATATTTGGGTTCAAAACTATTATTTAAACTAAAAAATGAATTAATCTTATGATAAATCAATTTTAAAATTCTAACGAAATGATGAAATTGAGATCAATATTAAGGAAAGGGTGTAAAACATAAGTTGATCATGAATTAATTACCTTGCTCATTACAAGAAAATCATTACTTAAATCTAATAATATGAGGAACTGAACATAGAATTAATGTAATGATTACGAGTCTAAAAGTCAAAAGTCCGGACTTAATATAAGAACAGGTGAAATGTTGGCGCAGATCTATACCTCTGCACACTATAATACCTTAACTAAAGTTAATGTCATAAGTGGTTATCATTTTTTGTTGGGTACTATCAGTTCAGTTCAGTTTAATTCCAGTTTGAAATAAGTCTTTTAACCAAAAAAAAATGTGATTCGAGTCGTTGTAGTCTTAGAGTATTTTCATTTTAAATCTATACTTAAAGTAATTTATAGACACAAATAGGAAACATTTTAAGTAAATTTGGACAAAACTCAAAGAACTGATCATTTATTTTGATCTGGAATTCAAGTGAAGTTCAATTCACTCATTAATATCTTCTGTTTTAACTTTTGGGGAAATATTTCTTAAATTTAAAATTTTTGGCAAAAAATTACAGAAAAAAAAATTTCTAAAATTAAAACAATTTTTTCTAAACAAAGAATCAAAAGAATGCAATTAAACGAAAATTTAATGATTGCCTCAAAGGAAGAGAAAAAATAGTAATTAAAAAAAGTGCAAAAATATTGGGTTAATATGAATATCATTTAAATAAATGAATTAAAAGTTTGAAATTTTGCCAAAAGATTACAAATGTTTTGATACGACTATCGATTGAAAATAACTTTTTGTAAATTAAAGGCATTTATGTAAACAAAAGAGTATTTGAGACCATTTCCGGCGCATTCATGGAAAACATCGCGGATGAGATCGGGGTCATTCATTGAGGCAAACATTTCCTGTAAGTTCTTCAGGCGATCCATTTGTGTTGAGTTGTCTTCATTGGCCGCCAAATTAGAGATAACTGTGTCTTCATTTACCTCCAAATCGAGAGCTCTTTGTTTTGTTTTCTTATTATTTCGAGGCATTACTTAACACATAAACATTTCATTTACACAAAAACAAATCAAAAACAACTTTTTTCGGTCAAAACATATGTTTTAATGAAAGACTTGAAACAAATATTTTGATTCACGACTTCATATTCAATACCATTATTGACATCGATTTCATTGAGTTTAAAGTGATTCTCAACTGAAGACAACATTTATTTTGAATATCTTTCACTTTTTCTTTCAATATATGAGTCGTTTAGACTTAAGTCTAAGATTTTAATTAAGATTTATTTAGAAATTATCGCAAAACTTGATCTCAATGTCAATAAAATGTATTTCAACAGTCATTTCAGTTCACATCAAACAGTGTTTTAAAGAGCACGTGATCTATACATAAGTCACTTCTAAGAATCACATGAACTATACGTCACTTTCATCTTATCTTTTTAAACCCCAAACTTTTAATTTAATAAAAGTTCTCATTATTTGATGAAATTATTATTATATTATATGATATAAGAAACTAAAATATATAAATTGTATCGAATTTAACTATTATTTAATGGATTTAATAATATTAATGTTAAAATAATTTAGTAATTAAAAGAAGAACAGAATAAATGTTTGCGTTATTCATGTATTTATATCATCTGCTAATCATATGTTATAAAAGACGTTGAAAACTGTTTTAAGGCGTTAAAGATTTTTGAAGATTTATTCTTATATTTGGATCAATTACTAAATGAGTTGCGATTAAATACTTATTTTTGTTTTATAAATTAATTTAAATAAAGTTAATCCAAATAATGAGTTCAAAGAGAATAAATATTTCAACAAAAAGCATATCATTTGTTTGCCGTAATTTGTTGTCGATATTCAGCATTTCTATGGCATAAAGCAAAGGGCAGTGGTTGGGCTAAAACGCGTCTTAAATAAACGATTCATTTATAATGTAAAGGGGGAGCTAAGTATAAATTGGAGCGAAAAGGACCATGGTTCTTTTGATAAAACGCAAAATAAAAAATATTTATACTGACATAATGTTATTACATTAGTAGTCTTTATTTATAAAGTTTTTAATCATGAAATACAAAACAAATCGGAAACAAATCTGATCAACAAAACACTTGAACTTCGGGTTAAGCCGTGAGACGAGTGTTTGAGTCACTCAACACTCGATTTAACCGTAAGTTTGTGTCCAATCTTTTGTCATTTGTTTATCATTAGTTGTTAGCCATTAATAATAAATGCATTGAGAGGTGTATGAGTTGAGACGTAAACTTAAACACACATTATATCCAAATAAAAGTCAAGCTATGAGTCATTAATTGTTTTTATTGAAGCCTTTGATATCATTAAAAATTGTCGGCGAATTCAGACCCTTAGGAGTACTCTCTTTGGGGTCAAATAATTATAAGGATGAGTCGATTTTGAAAAGCCCTCAAATCAATGATTGGCGTTATTTATGGCTCACGGCTTATGGCCTTCGCGTTCATTAGTCGACTACCGCTTTAACCCATTTTGTGTTAAATTTCTAAATTATTTCATTGATTTTACTTTATTTACAAATAAATTATAAACTTTTTGTAATTTAAATTTAAATCAAATGTCGTTACAATTATAGGAAAATTCAAATTTTATACAAAATTATCGCCAAATTTGTTATATTGAGAGCCATTAACAGCGAAACGCAATTCAAACATTAATTAAACGATAAGATATAACTACGATATCATCAAAAGTGGATCAATTGGGGACTCATTCATTACAACACGATCTTCAAAATCTGGTCAGAATTGTTGTCCATTATTTGAGTGACCACTTATTGGCTCTCAATTGTCTTTTCTATTGAAGTAATGAAATGTCTTTTGTCTTGTTTTCAGAGTTTGCATTCTTGTGGAACAGATCGTGATTTAAGTGATTGGCTTCGATTAAGACAATCATTATTAGAGGATATCAGTGGTGTAATGCCTCCAATGCCTCCCAGGCGTAGAAAATATAATATAGACGTCTGTGAAGAGGAAAAAACTACTTCTAAACGATTTAAAACTGCAATTATGAGTTCCGATCGGTTAGACTTATAGACACTTATAAACACTTATAGACACTTAGTTTTATTTAAATTAATTATCTCATAATCGCGTGATTTATAATTAACTAATTTATTCGTTTAAATTTATGTTTGCATTTATTATTTAAATATTTGTTTAAACAATTGTTTTGATCTTCAGATACAATTCGCGCCGCAATTCTTCCCGAACTGATGACGATATGACGGGTTTCTCTCAAAAGCGTTGCCACACTTTCTTCAGAGAGTTTGCCTGTGAGTCAACCCATTTCTATATTCTTTACTCAATTGACTGTTAATCGATTATTGTTTTGACTCAAAGCAAACTCCGATCCGGACGTAATAGAACCGGAAGGTATTGAAAAATTTTGTATTGCATTGGGTGTCGTCCCCGAAGACATTGTTATGTTAGTCATATCCTGGAAAATGGAGGCCAAACAAATGGGTTACTTTCACCTCAAAGAATGGGTTAAAGGAATGATTGAAATGCAGTCAGTATTGCTTTCTATTACTCTTATTATTACTATTATTATAATATATTGATATGAATTTTATACTTTGATATATATATAAAGATGTGATTCATTAACAAAATTGCGAAATAAGTTGGAAGTGTTACGTTCTTTGCTCAACGATTCCTCGACTTTCAAATCGATATATCGCTACTCATTTGATTTCGCAAAGGTTTGAATGTTTACTATATTTTATTTAAAGATTAGACAATAAATAGAGTAAACAATAAATATTTGTATTTTCAGGACAAAGACCAGCGAAGCTTAGATTTAGAGACCGCCAAAGCTATGCTTCAGTTATTACTGGCAAAGCGTTGGCCACTTTATCCATACTTTCATCAATTTCTAGAACAGTCCAAATATAAAGTCCTAAATAAGGATCAGTGGTGTAATGTTCTCGAGTTTAGTCGTTCCATTAGTCACGATCTGAGCAATTATGATGAGGACGGAGCCTGGCCAGTCATCCTAGATGAATTTGTTGACTGGTATCGCAAACACTTACAACCAAATTAGCAGAAATTAAAACTTATTAACAATTAATTAAAGCAATTCTTAAGTAATTTTTAAAACGACTTAAAATCTTTAAACTATTTGTATTTGTATTTAGGAATTGAAATATTTCTCATTTAATACCCAATTCTTTAACTCTTCGTCTCTTCTAATAAATTGTTCACAAAATGTCTCCAAAATAGTTCTGAACACAATTTTTCAAACAAAAAAAGAAAAACAAAAATTGTTTAATAAATTCATAAATTATTTTAAATGATTCCAAAATTTAATGTTTTTATTATTATTTGCATTTTTAATGAACTTTAAGTAAAACAAATGATTTATTTACAAAATTTGTCGGATTTCATTTTAGCCCTTCTCTCGAGTAATACCTCGTGAAGTCTTCCGCTATGTTTCGCATCTTTAAGACTAACCGTTTTGTCGCCATTGATTCTTAACTTCTTGTCCTGAAAACTCTGAAACTTCTTAACGTAATTAATTTCTGCGTCTTTAAGGGATCCCTTTTCTTCGTCGGGCATTAGTTTTGCCTCCCTTTCCATTCTGACCACTTCGGGGTCGATATTATTCCTTATTTTAATCATTTCATTGGGTCCGGCGGTTGTGTTCTTGGCTATAATGTACGGCAATTCTTCGTTGTCCTCATCGGCTGAAAGGAAACAATTATTGGATCCGAGAAGTGCTAACTTTGAGTCCTGGAATACGGGTTCAAACTGTTCGCGGGAACCGATGGCATCCGATCTTCCAATTAATCGATTTTTGGAGTCAATACTCAAATACTTATTATATCCCGATTTGAGTGCGATATGAGTACTGGAAAAACGTATTGCTGTCAAAATCTCTTCGGGATCAGGAGATTCTCCCGGAGAGTGTGCGGCGCCCAGAATAAAGAGTCCGTTGTCCAGAGCCCGTATGTACTGATAGGGAGACATCTCTATTGCGATCTGAGCCGTCAATTGTTCAAAACGAGTGATTGGAAACCAATTTCCTAAACATTATATTAATTAATAAAAATCAAAATAAAAGTTAAGACAAACCGTGATTTTGAGCGTCAATTAAATCCATTTCTCTCTCCATATCTTCAGCCGATTCTGATTTTTGAGATTTTTGTTTCTTCTTTTTCCTTTAGATAACGATTTTTATTAATTATATTTAAGAGTTTAATAATAAATAAATGAATACCTCTTTTCTCCTTTTAGTTTAAGTTTTCCGATTTTAAACGAATAGTCAGACATTTCCTTAATTTTAACTTTTTTTGACACAAAATTTCATTAAATTTTCTTAAAAGTCTTTATTTTAGTCAAAATGTAAACAATAAAAAACTAACAAAAAGTACGTTTCCTCTCATTACTTCAATGGTTAGAACCAAATGTGTAGTTAATGGGTTTTTTAATGTTAAATGTATGAATAAATAAGGTAAGTGATATTAATCAAATATAAAATTCAAATAAAATTCTCAACAAATTTTAGTTAATAACTTATTAATAATAAGATTATGATTTAAATTATGAAAAATGAACTAAAGGTCCACTCTTTCACTTAATCATCAATTGATTAAAAGTTCATTTATTGAAAAATAAAGATTCAAATGATTTGAAGTTTAAATTGAATTTATTTTATGTGATTTTAAATTAATTAGAATTAATAAAAAGAAATCATTTAATATGAATTTCTGAGCTCTTGTTGTGCCTCTTCTAATGTTTTTAATACTTGACTTAACTCTTCTCTATTGAATTCTAAGGAAACAAATTTGTTGTCATCGCTTCCAATGTTTGGTTCACTTAATTTCAAATCAAAGTTAACTAAAGGCTCATTGAGTTCAGTGATCCGATCGCTGTCTAACACTATATTAAGTCTCCAAAAGAAGTCTTTAAGCACTACATTATTCTCTCCAATTGTGTTATTAACGATGGCTTTCCTGAGTTCAGCCCTTCGGACTTCAATCGATTCTAAAATCACTTTTTGTATGTCTTCTGGAAATTGTTTTAAAGACTAGAATTTCAAAGAAAAACAAATCAAATCTAATATTAAAACTAAAAACAAACATAAATACAGACCTCGTGTTTACTCCGAATATCGATTAGATTTAATAAAAGTATTTTAAAATTAATAACAAATTTATTAAATTCTTCTTCAGTGGACCAAAGAGTTGGTACATATTTCTGTTTATCTAAATGAGTGATACCACAGATGTCGTCAATTACTTCATGACATAACTGTTTATTAATAATAAAATCAATATTTAAATAAGAAATAGTTATTTGTTTACCGAATATATTTGTTCGCAATTCAATTGATTTAACTCTTTTTCATTCATTTCAAATGATGTCCTCTAATGTCCTCTTATTTTCAATTGAAAAGTATTGAACAAATAATGAACAAAACGCCCACTCTTTCAGTTAATCATCATTTCATGACAAATTCAAATTCATTTATTGAAAAATAAAGTTTCAAATGATTTGAATTTTTATTTATTAATGAAAACTTTGATAAAAATTGTGTTTTAATTAAAAGACAATATTTAAAAAACCTTAAATTGTTGTCAAAGAATGACTGACAGCTGATTGAAAGGTAGAGATAAACACCGGAACACAAACACACAAATAAAGGTCTAAGTCTAGCGATCCCTTCAATACTATTCAATGCTATTTATTAGTTTTGTTTTGTCGTCATTTGTGAGATGTTTTTCAAAGCTCCGGTGTCTCCACTATAATCTGTAATAAAGATTTTATTATTTTGACGAAAACATATGATTTGATTAAAAATCAAATTTAAAAGAAATTGATTGCAATTAACTCAAACCAACGAAACAATGGTTTTCCGGGTATTTATACAAATAGTGTATCGATATATTCATAGCGAGAAACTTATTGAAAGACTCTCAGAATCGTATCCTATAAGAAGTGTCGCCAAAATTGTCTCGAGGTTTGCCCTCAGAGGCAAACAATCCATTGAAGACAATATTAATAATATTAATAAACAAGAATTTATTGAAGACATTAAACAAAAGACGAGTGATAACCGATTGACTCGTTTTAGTAAAAGATTGGTTGAAGAGTTTAAACAGGAATTACGAAATGCAGAGAAAGAGATCAAAAGAAAACAGAGATAATTGTGTCCATCGATGAACACTCCATCTATTGATTTGCAATAAATATCTGAAGTTTTAAAATAATTAGTATTTTTGACTTAAATTAGACTTATTTTTAAAAATATTTAATAAAAAAATTAGATTTAAGACAAATTGATTTAAATGACTAAAAATAGAAAAAGTTTTATTCAAATTTAAATTTATTTATTTTAAATATTAAAGTTATTAATAATATATTTAATTCAAATAATAAAACAAAATAAATCTGTTTTTAAAACAAAAATATTTATTAAAAATGAATTAAAAAGATTTTAATCTCATCTCAAATACTATTTATTCTAAAATATGTATTCAAACTATAAATTCAGAAATTTTTTACAATAATTGCATTGAATTTGCATTTGTTTTGAGTGATTTGTATAAAAAAGTTTAATAAAAAACTAAATATAATTTAAAAATAATTATAAATTGGACTTTGCGTTAGCCAAGTGTTCCCTCGCTATAATCATTCTTTGTATTTGTGCCGTTCCCTCATAGATCTGAAAAATCTTTGCGTCTCTCATAAGTTTTTCGACGGGATATTCACTATTAAAACCCGCGCCACCGAATATCTGTACGGCATCGGCCGCTGACTTATTGGCCACATCTCCCGCTAACCCTTTAGCAATGGATGCCCAGTAAGTGTTACGCTGTCCCCTATCAAAAAGCCAGGCCGACCGAATGTATGCCATACGAGCTGTTTCTATTCCGATAACCATATCTGCTAACATAAATTGAATGGCCTGATGTGTTGCCAGAGGCGCTCCAAAAGTCTTCCTCTCAAAAGCATATTTAGTGGCCTCATCTAAAGCCCTCTGCGCTAAACCAACAGCTCCGGCGGCAACGGGAGGACGGGTCAGATCAAATGCTCCCATCGCTATTTTAAATCCCTTTCCTTCGTCTCCCAAAACATTTTTCTTTGGGACGACCACATTCTCAAAAGTAATGCCTCGAGTGTCAGAACATCTCTGACCCATATTCCATTCCTTTCTTCCGATAACAACTCCAGGAGTGTCCGAATCAATAATAAATCCGGTAAAGGCTTCGTTTGTTTTGGCCTTTGGGTCGGGATTAGTCCGGGCCAACACAAACATCCAATTTGCATAACCAGCGTTTGTGATCCACATTTTCTGTCCGTTGATAACCCAATCCCCATCTTTGTTCTTCTCTGCTTTAGTGCGAACACCGGCGACATCACTACCAGTTCCCGGTTCTGTCACTCCATAACAACACATAAGGGGTTCTTTTGCACAGCGCCCCAAATATTCAGTCTTTTGTTCCTCAGTTCCAAACATAAGAACCGGTGCCTGACCTAAAGCGTTAGCAGTCAGTGCTGTACCGATACCCGTACACCCATAAGCTATTGTCTCGTCTATCAAACAGTGATCTAAAAGACTCATTCCTTGTCCGCCATATTTCTCAGGAATACTTGTAGTTAAAAGACCCAAAGAATGTGCCTTCTTAATAATGTCCCAAGGGTATTCACCAGTCTTGTCGTGATGGGCAGCCTTTGGTATAATCTCTTCGCGAACAAACTTTTTGGCCATATCTAACATTTGTATTTGATCTTCAGTTAATTCAAAATTAAATCCCGAGACTTGGGATGACTCTGAAGACACACTTCTGGTTATCGCCAAACGACTCAATTGAGACAATATTTTCGGAGAAATTTTTGAAAACATTTTCAGAAATTCTTTGGATTTTATTTGTATTAAAAAAACTGCAGAAAATAAAAGGAAATCAATAAAAGAGAATCACTTTTAGAACCAAAAGTATTAAAATATTACCTAAAATTGATATAAAATTATTCACAACTTCTCAGACTTTGATTAATATATTTTGTGGTCAGAGTTTACACTTTTAATATACAGAAAGAGTCCAAAATCTAAAGAACAGATTTATTTGATTAGAATTTTGAACAAATAATTGATTATCACTTTTAGTGACGTTTAGCTCAAAAGAGATTTTTAGGAAAACAACTCTTAATGTTAAATAGATATGCGTTCACTCGCCTCACGTGACTGTTCTCTCTCTCTCTCTCTCTCTCTCTCTCTCTCTCTCTCTCTCTCTCTCTCTCTCTCTCACCTTTGAATTACCACAATTCCGGGTCTATTTTTGTATTTAAATCTTACCTTAAAAGTTGTTTTTAAGTTTTGAGTTTATAAAATAAACTTTTAAAACTTATGTCCCTTATAGAACGTCCTTGCACCTATTTAGACCTTCAAGTTTAAGTACTAATGAGTTCTCTCATAATCTAATCTTTTATTTGATTTGTACTCAATTTTAGTACTAAAGTTTACTAAACTATTATTTGATATAATATGAGATCCAAACGATTCAATTGGAAAATATATACAATAGAATTCATTTATTTAACATAAATTACTATTGAATGAGCATGCACACTTTTCCTTGTACACTTTTTCCTGTATTTCAATGAAACATTATTTTAATACAATTTTAGTGAATACAAATACAAATATAAATTTATTTATTTATAAAAATTAAATTCTAGAAAAAAAGACGGGTTTTATGTTTGAAAAATATCAACAAAAAACAATATACACTTAACTGCCATTTTTATGAACGTCTCTTTTTATGAACTGGATAGTTTTTGTGAACACTTACCCCAAACCCTTTGTATATAACTTTATATAAAATTCAGACCATTTTTATGAACTAGACAGTTTTTGTGAACATAAGTGTCTGCACTACTAAGTTCATAAAAATGGCGTTTGAGTGTATCCGTAAAATTACAATAATTCTAAGTATTAATTATTTTAACCAAATATACAAATCAATTATATTTTTACTTTATTTCAAACTAAAACTTTGATTCTAGCAAGAGATGAGTTCATAGAGTAGTTTTGGCATTTGTAAAGTGTTCCCTCGCTATAATCATTCTTTGTATTTGTGCCGTTCCCTCATAGATCTGAAAAATCTTTGCGTCTCTCAT
>JAQFZM010000673.1:0-27118 GCA_034695785.1 Galumna obvia
TTATTTTGTAAGTTCATTACTCAATGGGAATTCTATCGTTTTGGTTAACAAATTAGTGAAAAAATTATTTGAAAATCTACTTAGAAATCAAAAACATTTTAAAATTACAGATTTTAACCCATTCCCTATTATATTAATTAAATCAAATAATTGTAATTTTTAGATAATTTTTTTATTAATTCGATTTAACCAGATCATTTTGCCAGCACCAAGCATCTGGTTAAATCGAGCGTCAACTGTAGTAACAAGTTGTAAGTATAGTTCAAAAAGCTAGATTAGGGTACTACTTTTATTTCAAGTTCTTATATAAAATTTCACAATTTCACATGATATCCTAGGTCATCGGAAAAAGAAAAAGGTTAGTTTTTGCATTAATTTTGATGAATTCGTTAAAATAAAGTGAATTTAGTTTTTTTTTAAATTTTTAAATAATAAGTTATCAGACATTTTGTGATATGAGATACCTCTTTATATGACTAAAATATCTGTTATAATAGCCTATACTTCATGAGGTGAACCCATTATATGATTGTTAAATACTAACGACAATCAATTTGGAGATTATAATCAATTATTTGATGATTTATTATCGACTATTTCGCAGATTTTCAAACTTTTATAGATTTTCAGAGATTGTAATCGACTTCATTGTAATAAATGTGCACCACTTCCAGCCTCACACACATTCCTACCCTCACCAACAAATAAATTTCAAAAAAAATATTTACTAATTATGAGTAATGGCCAAAGGATTCGATCTCAGAGAGAATTGGCAAAATATCCCTGGTCAACAAAATCTCGACAAACTTAGTGGTCTCCCATAGACACTAATGTCAAGATTTCAAAATCGGAGAGTATTTTCACAATTTTCGTCCTCCAGAGGGTATTCCGGAAGAATTGTGAATTGTCTCTAATTATTTACTCTTCAAAGGAGTAAATCTGAAGACCTGTAAAATAAGATGAGTGAAAAAATGTGAGTTAAGGTCTCCCTTTCAAAGTTACTCTTAAATATCATCCAATAGTTGATTGTCTTTGTCTAAAGGGTAGAACACAAAGAATGGATCCATTTTTGAATTGTTGTATCGTTTAAACTATTAGACTTAAAGCAGTGGAGGTTTCATATTATAAACATTTAAATATTAAATATATTTTTCTGAATAAAATCTCTTTTTTAATACTTTTTTAAAATTTGATCCGAATATAAATTAGAGTTTTCCTCTTTTGTTTGTTTGGCCTAATCTTTGTTTGTTTTACTTTTTATTATTAACTTTAAATCTAAGTTTCAATTAATTAATAGATAATCAGATAAATGAATAAAAATATTCAAATTTTCAATTAATTATAAATACCGTTAAATAAATTGATGAGAGAGTGAGTCAGTGGGAGTTTGAGAGAGAATTTGTGTAAATTGTATGTCAACGATAGCACACCTTTCGTTTTAATTAAACTTTAATTCAAAGGAATTATCAGTCATTTTGTGTATAAAATGAGGTTTAGCTCAAAATATCGAAAACTAATCTCAAGAAAAATAATTTATAAATAATATAATTGACTGAAAATTAAAGAAATTATTAAAATTATTATATTTTTAACGATAGAAATTAATAACTATTAAAATTTAAAGCGTTTAAACGTTTAAATTTGATTATAAAAATTACTCAGATTTGAAAGAAGGGATGGCTTTTGACGTAATCTTTTTTTAGCGAAAACCGAAATAAAAGCGAAAAAAATATAAAATTAATTAATTGATAGCAGAGTTGTTACAAATCCATATAATTATTGATACAAATAATTGCTAAACAATTCAATGCTTTTATCAATCAATTAATCATTACTTCTATTAACATATTTAATAATAAACTTAATTAATTAGAAACACATTTATGTCTGACAACAATTGGGTTTCCTATTGCCCATCGAGTTATCGGTCGGTGGAATGGTTATCGGTTTTATGTTCTCTGCAGAGGGCGAGGGATCGTCACCGCCTTCGTTACGGATTTGCTTTTGGGAAACAATTCTATAGATTTCAGTTAGGATTTGTTGAAAGGCCGCCTCAACATTAGTCGAGTCCAGTGCCGATGTCTCTATAAAAGACAAACTATTCTTTTCTGAAATAAATCAAATACTAATTATAACAGAGATTAGAGGTTAAGTGACTGACCGGCGAAAGCTCGGGCTTCGTCTGTAGGCACAGCGCGTAAGTGTCTTAAGTCAGATTTGTTGCCGACTAACATAATAACAATGTTTTGATCAGCATGGTCACGCAACTCTTTTAGCCATCGCTCTACGTTCTCATACGTCAAGTGTTTCGCGATATCATAAACAAGAAGTGCTCCAACGGCTCCCCTATAGTACGCACTGGTTATGGCTCGATATCTTTCCTGTCCAGCGGTGTCCCAAATTTGAGCCTTAATAGTTTTTCCGTCCACTTGAATACTTCGCGTCGCGAACTCCACTCCAATCGTTGACTTCGACTCCAAATTGAATTCATTTCGTGTGAATCGCGACAATAAATTACTTTTACCGACACCGGAGTCTCCGATCAACACAACTGTCAATAAAAGTCAATCAATAAATCAAAACAAAAGTTAAATACAAACCTTTAAAAAGATAATCGTATTCATCGTCTTTGGATCCCATTTTATTTCACAAATTCTTTTTATTTATTATATTTTTTTCCTTAAATTTAATTAAAATTATTGTTTCGGAAAACTATTAGAAAAAAAGATATTTTTACAAAATTTGTGCACAAAATTCCTCTAATATTTTATTATAAATTACAAACAATTTATTAAAATAAGTGATAATAAAAATTAATTAATTACTAATTTAACTGATTTTATAAAAAAAAATTTAAGAGAAATCAATTGACGATTTAAAATACATTTAAAGAGTTGTTGGGCTAAACACTATTCAACACTTATTGCAATGTATTGTCAATGCGTTTACTATAATATGGCTGTTGTTTGAGAACTCACTTCAAATTGAGTTCAATTTATACACTTTTAATGCCATCTCTCGACTAATCGATTGAAAATAATACAAAACATTATAATTGGTTTTCATTGGAAACCGTTGTGTCGTTAGTGTTGACTCGAAATCAAATCTGACTCAACAGTCAATTGATTGAATGCCGAAACGCCCCACAAATCAACCAAATGTTTGTGACATTGAATCGACAGATGGAGACCTCAACCAAACTTTCAATCGCTTATAGATTTAATTACAGTTTCTTAAGAAAGAGCAGCAAAACTCAACTAAACTCAACAAAACTTTTTATCATTTGTTATGAAATGAATAAAAGTGTAAACATTTGACAGTTTTGTCTCCGATTACTCCTATTTTTTAGTTTCGTTCAATATTTTAATTAGTTTTTTATTTGACACAATTTATTCGTTTAAATTAAGTTTATTTGAAACAAATGAGTTGACGACTACTATAATTGAAATAAATGTTTATTTTTATGATTTAATCTTTTACTGAAAGATAACATTTTAGTTCAAAAAACGTTTATTTGATTCCTAAAAGACTTATTAAAAGGTATTTTGTTTACAATATATTCTCATTTTCTTTTCATTTCCATTTATTTTAATGAATTGTCTAATAGTTTACATAAGTTTTAAAACTGTAAAAAGTATGTAATCACATACACTGCACATACACTACATTGTACTACATTGTACTTGCTAAATTGATAAATTGCTAAATTGATAAATTGATAAAAGTTTTATCATAAGAAGTATTTGCTTTTATAGTTCCCTTTTTGAGATAAAATTAAATAAAAATTGTTGTCATCGATAAACGTTATATTAATTCTTTTAATTCATATTAATATTTGAGACATTCAATGACTTCCGCTTCAAATGAATTGAGTCATTTGAGTGCAGAGAAAACCCCTTTTGTGCCCCTTTTGTGACCTCCAATTCAATGACAAATCTCTTTAATAATGAATTGAATGTCAGCCCATTCTTTAAAATTTGATATCTTTTTAAGTTTAGAAATTTTAAACTTTTTTCCTGATCTTATGAACACATTTTTATTTTATTTTTTCATCATTTGATACAATTATTGGTTTAATTTTACAATTCTGTGAAAACCATTCAAATTAAATATGAATTTATAAGATATCTGTTGGAAACGATTGTTTTAATAAAGATTTGTCTAAATATTCATTCCTTAAAAAAATGAAATCATTTTATAGAAAAAAGTCTATAATATATTGAATAAAAATTTAATTAAAAAATAACTAAAAAATGATTTTATTTTTCTTCATTATTTGAAAGTTTTCGATGATTTTAAAATTGTCTCATATTTTGAATATTTTTTAAAGAGAAGACGTAAACAATAATTTGAAGGCATATAAACCTGTCTTACAGTTTGTTTATCAGAGAAGTCAAAGCCCTCTGAATTTTGTAAAGGCCTTGAAATCACGTATTGTCGCATAATATTCAATATAACTTATATATAATATAAGTGTAATTTACTTTCAATTTGCAAACCATTTCAAAAATGAGTCAAATATAAAAAATGTTAATTTTTGCACATTTTTAGAGAAAAACATTTCACTTTAGATTTAAGTGATTAGACTTATCAATGAAAACTTATCATCAAATGTTTATTTAGAAAAAAATGTTTTGGAAAACAAGTAATTGATTGTCCTAGAGCATATGGGCAAATCTCAACTCAATAAAATGATTAAATCAAATATAATTCACTCACATATTGTCGTTATATTTAATAAACCAAATATAGAGTAATACAATTCAATTATTGAATTTTGCACCCATTAGTCAACTGAAACAAACATTTGTAAACATTTTTTTGATAATTAAAGAAATGTTATCCTCATTACAACATTAGTCACTAATTTATCTCAATTTATGTTTTTTTGCTCATATTTTTGAATTACTTTTTTAGCTCCAAATGAGAATAGTTTTGGTGTTCATTCAAATTAAGCTATTAATCAGTTTTTCCGATGGTTTGAATGGAACCAATGTTTGCACAAAACAGGAAACGTATGATTCAATGAGTGATTCAATGAATGATTCAATAAAAATTGTTTTTAAAAAAACATTAGTTATCCGATTGAAGTGGAAGTTCCCATAAATATCCCGTATGAGGTCAGGACTATTGGTTGGTGTTTAGCCATTCCTCCCCGATGTCGTAAAACGAGGTAATTTAGTTTAATCATGACTATCTTGATGAATGATCATATTCAATTTTTAAAATGAAATAAATAAATTCAATTTCTAATGAAAGCATTTAATTTAACCACTTTTTAGTTACTTTTTAGTAACTTTTTAGTAACTTTTTAGCCAAATTGACGTACAGTTCAATCTTTTATTGGGGACTCGTTTTATTGTTCTTGCTCCTTTAATATTTATTCAAATTAATTGATTTTTTAATCCCAACTATGCTTTTATCTAGATTTTTGTCTAATTAAATTCTGTATTAGTGGTTCAAGTTTTAAATTAATATCTCAAGTGAAACATAAATTATTAGCGAAAAAGTAAATTCCCTTGTTAAATTGTATAACAAAATATTTACTTTAATGACTATTATTGATATCAATTATTTACATTGAAATTTCTAAAACTCCTTTAGATATTTTAAAAAAATTTGTATACGAATGTAGTATATAATAGGAAATTAAATTACCAAGTTTCATCGAAATTAACCAAGTAAAACTCGCACAAGGTCAATTCGAATTTTTGAAATTTGCAAGCTCATTTTATCTGATTTAATGAAAATTTAAAAAAAAACAAAAAACACCTATCTAATCAATTTTGACCTAGATTATAAAAAACATAAATATTAATTAACATCTTTAACATAGTTTTAAATTTAAAGCATTTATGAAAATGTTGAATAATTAGAAAAATAAACTAGCTAGATGAAAAATATTTTGGTAACATAAAATCTAGACAAAACCATAGTTGGGATTAAAAAATAATCTAATTTGAATAAATATTAGAGGAGCAAGAGCAATAAAACGAGTCCCCCCAATAAAAGACTCGTATGTTATATGAGAGAAGCAAGCACATAATATTATTCATACTAGTATATTATATTATTTATATGGATGAGTAAAAAAAGTATTTATTAACAAAATATAAAATGAATGTAAAGCAAAAATAGCAATAATACTAATTAAAAAGATTTAATCTTGATCAAAAATAATGTTTTACATTAATTTAGCTCTTGATCAATATACCAAATTGGTTATTTTATTCAATAAGTATAACAAAACATTTCATACCCTGTGGCTAAATTGACAGATCTATTCTAGTTATTAAAAAAAGAAACAAATTGCAATATTTTGTCAAAAGACTACATTTCACAACATTTTAAACTTTTATCTTAAAAATGGCCAAGATATTTATTTAAAAGTCAGAGACAGATAGTTTTTTTGACTTCAAACTCCTATCAAAGAAGTTGAGAGACAAACAAATTAAGACCAAATGTTTATTAATTTGTGATACGATTATAGTTTAATATAAAGAAAAGAACAATAATTTTAAAAATATTATATAAAAAAAAGTTAATAACTTTTAATGGGAATTCAATAAAGTAGAAAACACTAATAATATGAAGTGATAATTATCATGGTATTCATAAATAGGGGAGAAAAATAATGTACCTTCAACCGAATGTCGGGTCTTAAAGTTTATATATAAAATATTTGTGAATAAAATATGAATGAATTCGAGTAATCTTTTAATAATGAGTAATAGGAGTAATATTATCAGTGATAATTTATCAGCAATGACTCATTTGCCAATGAGTAACAAGATGAAAATATAAGCTTTTAAAATGTCAAAATTGTAAAATTATCCATAGATTAAAACTTACTCGAATGCATGTTCAGTTTAGAAATTCTGGGATCATTTGGTTTATATTGTAGTTGGAATGGGAGTTCTCATATTACAATCACTAGTAAAACAGATAATTATAAAGATAAATAAATAAAGGTAATCACCACAAATAATTTGATCTAGCTCCTAATTTCATTTATCCTTACATTAAATCATTAGGGGATTCAAAGTTTTTAAGCAAAAATTAAAATACAAAACATTAATATTAAATTTTGCTTGCTGATTACTAATATGAAGCTTTATTTTAAGTTTAAATTATAATTGAAATTTAGTTAAATTACCTTAAAATTCAAATTTTTAAACATTAATTGTTATGCCAAGTCTTGGTATTCCACCCCTGCAGTATAAACCATCCCAGAATTTTTAAACTGAACATGCTTACTTGAAAGGAACAAGGGTTATGCCATGTTTCCATACACATTTTAACCGGTTTTACACTTTATTTAAAGTGTTGGGGGAAACATATAACTTATGATATTGTTCCAAGACTTGTATGTGTCAAAATGGTGGTCAATGTTACCAGTGACTGGTCTCTGTGATTGTCCTCCGGGTTGGATGGTTTGTCTCTTTACTATTTAATCGTTTCTTAAGTATACTTTAACTACACTTTAAATAAAGTGTGACTTTAATCGTTAAGTTTACACTTAAACCAATGCACAAACAATAGAGTATTGCAGTGAAACAACTTTTTGTTTAAAATTCTCGATTTAATATAAGAAAATTTAAGTGAAAGAGTGTTTGATAAATAGGAATGAAAACTGAATGACTTAAAACAAAAGTCTTTTGATGACTATTTTCACAAATTAATCAGAAAATAACCGATAATAATTTTAAATCCTTTAAACATACAAAAATTGGTGATTAGTTTCAATAATAGATGTATACTGTATAGTTAGTGATTAATGTTTTGAGTGAGCTAAATTTTTAAAAATCGGAGGTCATTTTCGGTTAAACCGAATTTTATAAGAGAAAAACTTAAATTCTGCGGTCAATTTCGGTCAAATGTACGAAAACCTAATAAACAATATAATATACTCTCAATAAATTCTTTTGTCGCTAATATTAGCGATCAATTAATTATTAAATAAATTAAAATATAATTAAAATGACCTGAGACTTTTTATTATAAAAAACCAATTCGAATTTTGGAATTTTTAAATTTTGCATGCCTATTTTTTTCTAATTTAATTAAAATATTTAGAAAAATAAAAATATATATCGACTAATTTTTGAACTAGTTTATAAATAATATAAAAAAATTAATTAATTTTAATATAAATTAAAATTAGATATTCCATAAAATATTGAATTTTTATAAAAATGTAGAAAATAAAATGAAAAATATTTTTCTTTACAAAATCTAGATAAAATTGTTATCTGGGTTAAATATTGACATTTTTACAAGATTATTAGATGTTTTAAAGGTGATGAGGTAGGATTAAGACGAGTGTCACCCTTCCTAAACACGACTGTATATCAATGGATTTATGTTTTTGTTGCTTATTTTCACACAACCTTTTCAATATTTTTTGTCAATTTCGGTTAACTCGTTTATCTGACCGATAAATAATTTTGAGATTCTGCGGTCATATTCGGTCAAATTGGTATCTGACCACAAATATCATCACTATGTATAGTCTATACATAATAGATGTATACATTGTATAGTATTTGAATTGGAAATAAACATTTATTGTCGAATAGAATCGCGTATCGGACGAGTTATCGGAAAGAGACAAAACTGTCGACGCGAACCATTAAAACCTGTTGTAAGGGTTTTGCAGAAGTCGGCGATCGATGTATTCGTAAGAATAGTCTTAAAATTAAATCCAATAAAATATTTACAATAAAATTTGTTTAACAGCTATTTGTGTGAACCCTTGTATTCACGGCCACTGTATAGCCCCAGACATTTGCGAGTGTCAACCCGGGTATGATTTTCTCTTTTTAGTAAATTCTCAATAAAACAATGTATTAATTATTTAGATTTGGTGGACACAATTGCAATGTTTGTGAGTTAATTCAATTAAATATAATTATAATATATTGCTTTCATAACAAAATTCTGATCTGAAATTTGTGTTGAAAAGCCTGTCCTAAAGACAAGTGGGGACCTAATTGTGAAAATGACTGTCAGTGTCAACATAACAGCAAATGTGATGCAGTCACTGGAGTTTGTACCTGTGCTGAGGGCTGGAGAGGAGAAAATTGTGATAAACCCTGTGAAGAAGGATTTTTTGGATACCATTGCATTCAAAGTTGTCGGTGTGAAAACGGAAAGTGTCATCACATCACGTATTATACAATAAATCATTGAAATTGTATACAAATAATTTTATTTTTTAGAGGCGTTTGTGAATGTAATCCGGGTTTCAGAGGACCGCTGTATGTCTGACCTTATATTCTCTTAAATTAAAAGTTTTACTCTTATTTTAATATTTTAGATGTAAAGACAAATGTCACCCTGGAACTCATGGCTACAATTGTTCCAAGACTTGTATGTGTCAAAATGGTGGTCAATGTGATCCAGTCACTGGTCTCTGTGATTGTCCTCCGGGTTGGATGGTTTGTCTCTTTACTATTTAATCGTTTCTTAAGGAATGGTTTAAATTTTAGGGCGAATTTTGTACAAAAAATTGTTCTCTGACTAAAAAATGGGGTAAAAATTGTAAAGAAGAGTGTGAGTGCTATAATGGAGGACAATGTCTCCCAACAAATGGGGACTGCATTTGGTTTGATATTTGTTTAATTTATGATTAGTTTAATTAAATTTTCATTTTCAGTAAATTTGGTTATAAAGGTATCAGATGTGAAGATGAGTGTCCGCCCGGAACTTATGGCATGAATTGTGAGAAGACTTGCAACTGTTCCAATGGAGCCACTTGTCATCTTCACAACGGACAATGTATTTGTCAAAAGGGTTGGTCTGGAGTTAAATGTGAAGAAAGAGTTTGTGACGAAAATCTTTTCGGTGAAAACTGTGATAACGTTTGTCAATGCAATCAAAATAATACAGTTTTATGCCATCCCTTTACAGGGATGTGTCGCTGCAAACCTGTTAAGTCAATTAATACTTATTTCTTGTAAATAATATTTATTCTTTAGGGATATTCGGGACAATTTTGTCACCGACAGTGTTCTCCTCCTACTTATGGCGATCACTGTAATCACGTCTGTGAATGTAATAACGGAGCGCTTTGTCATCACATAACAGGTCTGTTGTCTCACTTTTATTACAAATATACATATAATGACAATATTATGCTCCACTTTTTGAACAAGATTATTTATTTTACCAATAAAATTGATGGGAAAATGCAAAAAATGGGATTTTTTTAAAAATATATAAAATTTTTTATATATAGTAAACGATCGATTATTTTTAATACAATTGAAACCATATTTTTAACCAAAACTCAGTACCAAAAACCAATTCTCATAAGACGTAGTGTTGAAAAACTAGCGATAATTTAAACCATAATTGAAAGTAAAGCCAACAAAAATATGTTTAAATTATGCAAAACATTCTAACATTGAAAAATCACTCTAAATATGAATTAGAATTATAGGAAAGAAAAAGATAACAAATAATTGTGAAATTATCTTAGAAATGGTTAAATTATTATAAAACAAAATATTAATATTTTCTTCAATAAAAGTAATTAAAGAACAATTGTATTAAATAAAATATAATTTATCATTTGAGTTAACTAATCGGTTTACTAATTTCATGTCACCAAGGTACTTTACCAATAATTAACTGTATTTAAGAATAGGAAATAAAGAGTACTAAAATAGATACTATTTTTCGGACTCCAAATAAAAACTTTTCATTTCAATTATTTTATGAAAACTAAAAAAACTTAAGAATTATTAAATTAGTTAAACTTTAGGAGTTTTTGGTTTAGAATAAATTAAACAAGGTTACATATGAAAAATTAGAATAAAAGTTATCTTTCATGAAGACCACAATTAGTAGACAAAAAACTTTTTGTATTTTTTGCGAAGGCTTTCGACAATTAACTACTTGTCATTATCAGCGCCTTAGAACTCAAAATGAGCTCTAAGTTGTAGAGTAGGGATCAATTGGTGAATCAGTGGTTTAAAATTTCAAGTTTAAAGTCTAAATATTAAGTGTTAAATATTTAGTTGTGTATCAGAATTGTTTATAATATTCAACAATTCTCGTTGCGATATAGCTCTTACCCAAAGAAAGTCTTCGCAAAAAATACAAAAAGTTTTTTGTCTACAAGTTGTGGTATTCATGAAAGCTAAGTTTTATTCTAAGTTTTCATATGTAACCTTGTTTAATTAAGAATTATTGTTTTATAAGTCCTAATATTTATTGCATGAGTTCTAAATGAAGTTAAAATGACTTCAATTGATTTTAAGTAGTGATCAACAAATTAAAAGGATTTTTGTTAGATTTTGATTGAAATGATTTAAAAATTATATTCTTTAGTCATAATTAAGTTTTCATTTTCAGGCGAATGTTTATGCGATTCGGGTTGGATGGGACTCAAGTGTGAAAAAGTTTGTCTCTCAGGAACTTATGGTTTAGGCTGTAGTCAGAACTGTTCCTGTTTTGGGAATGTAAAGTGTTCGCCTCAAACGGGACAGGTATTCAAATTAAGTCTTTTTTATGGTAAATCATTTACTAATTGTCAAATATTAGTGCATTTGTCCCCCTGGTTATTCTGGTTTGAGATGTGAGCGTCCCTGTCCTCCCGGCAAATGGGGAGAGTCGTGCGCACACGACTGTATTTGTCAGAATAACGCCGCCTGCGATCCCGTCGATGGTTTGTTTGGTTTATTTGAAAAACTAATGCTATAATTAATAATAAATTATGTTTTAAGGGCTCTGCAACTGTTCGGTCGGTTTTATTGGAAAAGATTGCAGGTATTCTTTACTTTCAAATGAAATTTATTATTAATTACATTATTTTCAGTGAGAAGTGTTCGGCCGGTAATTAATCGACGGATTTTCGTTTCATTTTATTTTATTTAAATTTAATAAATTCAGGATATTTTGGACTTCAGTGTAAAAATGAGTGTAATTGCAATCAAAGTAATACAATATTCTGCGATCACGTGACCGGTCAGTGCTTTCATTTGGTATTTAATTCTAAAAGTTAAGAATAATAGGAGAGTGCGTCTGCAAACATGGATTTTCCGCTCAATTTTGTCAATTTATTGGTAACTATTGTCCAAAAGGCAAATGGGGTAACAATTGTCAAAATCAATGTATGTGTGGCGACGACACCTCTTGTGAGGCAAACAACGGAAGTATTTGCATTTGTGACAGAGGTTTGTGACACAGGTTTTACACAATTCTTATACTATTAGACTCTAAATTAGAGTATTAAAACTTTTGTGTTTTTCTTTTGATGTTATCTTTTTATACAAAATTGGCTTAAATTTCAATAAATAGATCACAAATAATGTATTACTTCAATAACATTCAATTTATATCTAATTAATCGATTCTATAATAGAATTTCTATTATATTAATGTATTCTAAATTTAGATATAAATAATGATTTCAATCCAATTTTAGCAAATAATTTGTATATAATTTTAAAATATTTTAACAAAATATAATTTATATCTTATATCTATTCAGAATATAAATCTCATCCGAACAACAAATATAATTTATATTTCGTTAAAATCCAAATTATATGAGTTTATGCTTAAAACTTTTAGTTCTGACTCTTAATTAAAAATGAGTTTTCATTTATAAAATTTTTTGTTATATTTTTTAATTAACTTAAAATTAGAGACAAAAGTAAATTAAATGAACTCTTTATTGTATTAATTATATTTCTATTTATAATTTTATTTTATTTTTTAAAATTTTTTTTCAAAATAAAAGGATGGACTGGAAGTAAATGTACTGAAAGAGTAAGTAATTTATTTAATATAAAGACAATCATTGAAAGTGGTTTTAATGTTTTGCGATAATGTTTTTTAGTGCTCTCCCGGAAAATTTGGAAAGAATTGCAGTGAGAAGTGTCCCGACTGTCACAATAGTTTAGAGGCCTGTCATCACATAACTGGAAGTTGTTTGTGTTCTCCCGGTTTGTTAAACATTTGTTGTATTTTTATTTATTAAATAATTGTTTGTTGTTTAGGTTATTCTGGTCTTCACTGCGGAGAAGTATTTTTTTTAATTTTATGCTTTAATTATTGATTTACAATAAATTACAACAGATTTGTCCGCCCGGAAGGTATGGATTGGACTGTTCTCACGAATGTCTCTGTTCTAAAGAAGGCGCTGAATGTAATCATATAAATGGAAAATGCAGTTGTTTGCCTGGTCAGTTACTTTATCACTCACTTTTGGCTATAAACCATTCAATTATTGAAAAGGTTGGAGAGGAGAGATGTGTTCAGAACAGTGCGAATCAGGGTTTTTTGGTATCGATTGTAAACAAGAGTGCAATTGTTTGAATGGAGGGAAGTGTCGACCAACTGATGGCTTTTGTAAATGCAAAGAAGGTTTAGATTTGACCACATTTTCAATATAATTAATTATTTTATTCTTAGGTTTTATGGGAACGCGTTGTTCGGAGATTTGTAATTCATTTCTCTTATATTTTCTTTAAACCTAAAAAAATGTTGATTTTCAGGTCCCGAAGGCTTTTTCGGTGATCATTGTCTGCATAGTTGTAAGTGTGAGTCATCTAATCACGTATGCGATCACATAATGGGATGCGTCTGTAAATACGGTATTAATTTATAAAAATTCTAATTTAAAATATTTAAAATATTTTAATTGAATAAAGGTTTTAGGGGAGAGAAATGTGACATTCCTTTATTCGGTCCATTAGAGGCTGAATATCCCAAGTCTTCAAAAAGTGGTTTAATTGCAGGAATTGTTGTTTCACTTATTCTTTTGTCGGGTTCTGTCTTTTTAATAATTTATTACCGAAAAAAATTATTAAAACTAAAACACGAACTTTACGTCACTTATACCGCATCAGAAGATGGAACGGATGGCACTCACTTCGATAACCCGGTTTATTCCCAATCGATATCTACTGTTAATAATGTTAAGAATATTCACAATGACCTCAATAATAGTAAAAATAATATTGAGAGACAATATATGGCAAAATTGGCTTATGTTGGAGAAGAGCAACAGTGTTCTGCTGAGTGTAGGCCTGAGTGTAGGCCTGATTCCTCGACATCCACTTCTAATAATATCTACGTAGAAGTCGATGAAAAATCCCATAAATTTAAAGACAATAATTTCAATCCAAACATATATCACAGTATTGAAGATCTCAAACAATTAGTCGATAAAAAGGAACCCTTTTATGATGAAATTAAACGAAAAAGTGTTGAGGGTTTGTATCCATTATTATTTGTAAGCCCTTATCACAACAAAAGACAATCAAAATTACTATTTTTCTTAACATACGATTTCATGCAAAGTTATGTCAGTTTCTCAATATATTAAGGGGTCTAGAAATAGATACCATTTTATCTAGGATATCATTGCACTAAAATTTTATACCACGATAATTTAATTCATTTTAGATGTATTAATGATAGAGAAAAAGATCTAATATTTATTAGTACAGTATTTCTCTAAATTCCTATTTCATTGAATCATTGAATGAGAGTAAATGGAAATCCCGTAAACATTTCATAAATAATTTTATTACAATTTCTTTGCTTTTATTGATAAAACTATTAACTATTAAACTATTTTTTTACATAATTTAAACACTTTTTTGTTTTTTAGGCGAAACGAGTAATGGTTACGACTCTTTACATTACGACAGACCAAAAAATCCTATCAGAGCTCATTACCATAGAATAGAACCGACGGCTCATAATTCTAAAGAAAAAATGAATAATTCATCGGAACTTTTGCCCGATTCGAGCACTGATTCAAATACTGGCCCTCACTTTAGTTCAAAAACAGATCTGGAAAACAAAACATAAATTTAAAAATATCTAAAAATTATTTT
Organism: Galumna obvia; assembly: GCA_034695785.1. Lineage (NCBI taxonomy): Eukaryota > Metazoa > Arthropoda > Arachnida > Sarcoptiformes > Galumnidae > Galumna > Galumna obvia. The sequence goes on from JAQFZM010000673.1 coordinate 14,859, forward strand.
TTTTACAAAAATTTGTTTTCATATCGTTTTATAAATTATAAGTAAATTAACATAAATTATATTATATATCATAAGATTAGTTCTCATTATATTTAGTTTTATTTAATTTCTCTCTTATTATTCTTTTATGAATAATTGGCTCAAAAACTATTCCAGAATATATTTCAACAAAAATAATCATTTGTTGAAGAATTGCATTCACTTCACATTTCGATAATTTGTGATAATTTTCAATAAAAAATTAAGTTTAAAACCTAAAAAAAGTATTCAATTTTTATAATATTTTTGATTAATTCTTATATTATTAATGAATAAATAATTGATGGAAACAAAAGGTGTTCTGAAAAATGCTTTAATTATACTTTAATTATTGAAAACAATAATTGTATAGAAATACACGAAATGTTTAAATAAATTGTAATAAAAAGCAAACGATTTTGAACTCAATTTTCATGATTTCAACGATTATTTGATTTTATCATTTGTTGCGATTCGTTTAGTGACGCGACCGCAGAAGAGTCCGCCCGCAAAGATTAATGTAATACAACTTAAGAACACAAACAGAAAATAGTTTTTTGAGGGCGAAGTGGACACTATTTTAAATACTTGTGCGACACTCTCTGCCGGTTCGACGGCTGCCGCGTATTCGAACATTTGGACTCTTTTGGTAAGAATTGTGTGACATTCTTCACTTAATTTAGAAGAATCCGAGTCAACCACCATAAGTAGACACGAGAGTTGTCTTCCGTGACCCGAAGGAATGTCAGAACAGTGATGTTTAATGTCTTGGACACAGACTTTATATAAAAGAGGATCTGATTGAATGTCAGCCTTGACCTGAGTTATTAGTCGAGCGATTTCTGTTTTACACTGACTGTCGTCGATCTCTTTATTTTGAAACAAAGTTTTGAGACATTCGGGAGCATCGAATTCGTCCGAACACTTTGTTTTGATTATGTGTTGACACGACTTATAAAGAATTGGATCCAATTCTACGTTTTGGGCCACTTCTCGAATAACATTTACCACTTCTATTTCACAGGTTTGGGACAATTTGTTTAAAACGTATTGTTTTTTAAGACAAGCGATAACTTTTCCCTCCAACTGCTCATCACTTCGATGTTTATTAATAATTTCTGCGCAAAATTTGGGGACATCCCTCTGACAGGCAGACTTCAGTCGAGGATTTAATCTATAATCAGTATTTTGTTGCGCCAAACGTTTCATAACAAGAGAACGGCATCTTTTATCCATTCCAATGCTGTAGAGGGAGTCTCGTAAACAGAACAGCACTTCTTTAAAATCACTTTTTGAGCAAAATTTGTTGATCGCAATCTTACAGTTTGTCATTAATGAATAATCAACTGAATTATCGTAAAGTTCTATGCGTTGGTGTTTGAAGAGTAGCCTTTGACAGGCTTTTGTTAATTTAAGTAAATTTGACTTAAGACACTCTAATACCTGTCCCTCTCCGGGTTCTATGTCTTCACAAAATTTTTTTTGATCGAAATCACAGGCCTTTTCCAAATTGGGATCAAATTTTATGTTTTCATTTCTCTCTAATAATTCGACTCTTAACTGGTTTTGACAATTCATAGAAATTCTCTGTTTATGACTATTAGAGAGGGTATCGTTAAAAACAATACCACTCAAACACGAAACCACATCGAACTTAGTTTTGACAGAACGACAATAGTTTAAGACATCATTTTTGCAAAACTCTTTGAATTTAAAGTTAAAACGAAAATCTTTAAGAGATAAAAGTTGGAAGTGTTCGACAGCGATCCGACATTTTGGAAAACTTTTAATTCCTTCTTTATTCTTGTTTAGAATCAAACACTCCAAGAGATCGCTTTCTTCTATTTCTCTATTCATTAGATCAGAACAGACTTCTTTAATAGGGACGGCACAGGCTTTTATTAATGGATAGTTCAGTTCTAAGTGTTGGCTCTCAATTTCTGTGAAGTTCCCAATAGATGTTCGACACTTTGTATCCAATTTATAGAAATTTTCCTGAAGGCATTCCATTTCAAAGCCTTTTCTTAGAACATCCTCTTCTCTTTGTCCGTCATTCTGACCACTGCAATAAAGAGCTAAATCTTGAAGACATGGCTCTTCAATATCAGGCATTAGATCTACGCTTTGAGCCCTTTGTTTCATAACACGTTTAATATCATAAACGCACTGACGATGGAGTCGCGAGTTTTGATTTGGATGATATGCATATCTATAAAGACAAGATAAAACTGTGGGACCTCTCTCGGGGTCCATTTTGCCCGGTTTAAGAGACCAGTCACCCTTTGCGTGACAATATTTGACGGCATCTGATCGACAGGACCTGTAAAGGGATGCATCCAATTGGAAATCTCTGACTACAAAATATTGAATTTGAAGTAATGATTGTCGACAATCTTCTGACATATGCTCTGAATCGATGTTATCCATCAAACATGACATCACTCTTCCCTCTCCCGGTTCTATATGTTTACACAAATTCTCTACTGGAGTTTGACACGCATTTTGTAAAACTGGATCCACTCTCCAGTCTTCTCCAACATTGGTTTCTTTTAGAAGATCTTCGAGTGAGCGACGACATTCATCACTGATTTGACCCCTTTTAGCGCCTCTTCTTCGGGGTTTTGCGTATTTCAGTAAACAGTGAAGAGTTTTTCCCCCGATTTCAAGTTTCGAACAAAATTGTTGGATATCTCTAAAAAGATATACATTTAATCTTTAATTTTAAGTTTTAATTCTTTAAATGAACGAACGCTTCACACGACGAGACCAGATCTGGAGTCAAATTATAGTTTTCCAAAAGAGTTCTTCGATGGGATAACATTTCATGCCTGCAGTCAGTATTGATTTCCAAACCTTTAGAAACGGCGTCTTCCAAACAGACCAAAATCTGTGCCAGTCTTATCTCTTTCTGATCAGACGTTTTCTCTCTGCAGCGATAGGTTCTTATGTCTTGACGACAGGCTATAAACCAAATTAAAGATATTTTTCAATTAAATAAGTGAACAATATTTTGAGCCAACCTTTAGAGAGGCCGCGCGCGACCTTATAGTCTCTAACGGCGAGCATTTCTCTTTGGAAGAGCTTTTCTCTACAGTTACGACTCATATCGCGTTCTAATTTGTGTCGCATAAGACATCTGTAAACTCTTCCCTCTCCCGATTCAATTCTATGGCAAAACTTTTCTCTATCGTCGCGACACGAGAAATATAGGGGTCGATCCAAATGGAAGTCATCGCTTTGCAATTCGGCGATTCTTAAAATATGATGCTTACAATCAGAAGACAATTTGTCGGCTGATATTTCCAAACATTCGATGGTTTTTCCCTGAGTATGGGTAGACTCAGAATTGGTTTCCAGTCGACCGCATTTCAGTTTCTCGATATCATTGGCACAAAACTGAGTAAATTTATGAACTAATCGGTAATCACTGAATATAATTAATTCCATTTTTGTTAGAAATGATTTGCATTCGATGTCTGTCTCATCGTCTCTATAGAAGAGAAACCATTAAAATATCTATAAATTACCAAAACTCACGAAATCTTTTCAATGAGACAACTCAAGAGGTTAGCGCTCGGACTCAAAACCTTTTCATTTTCTGTGTGAAGACAGTCTTCGTTGAGAGCAATGAGTCGACTGCACACCGTTTTGGCGATACTCGAGAACCGATTGTCATTCGTTAGGTTTCGTTTATAGGACCAAATCAGGTGATGACAATCACTCGATAAGTGTTTATCTTCTTCTTTGTTGTCATTTTGGACACAACTCAAAACCGCCAAATTATTATCCAATTGAATACCAGTTTTGCCACAAATCTCTAAAATGTCTTTTTTACAAAAGGAATGGTTTGAAAGAATCAGATTTGAATCAAAACCGACTTTTGGCTCATTTGGCAAATGATTAACATTTGGGTTATTCTCCAAATTATTTAATTTATTTAAATTCTTATCTAAACTTTTTTTTGACACTTTATTATTATCTGACAATTGATTCGAGTCTTCAAAACCGAATCCATTGGATATTAATAAAATCAAAACAATAAACGATTTCATAATTAATACTTTTTCTTAATTAAAGTCCAATTGTTTTCATTCAATTATAAAATTAAAATTTGTTTTAAAAATGTTGTCATTTGTTGGTTAAAGTATTGAAATGACGATTAAATGCTGTCATTGTTTGACAACGATTTAAGATTTGATTTAAAGTTAAACTTAACGTCAATACAATTGTAAACAAATTATAATATTATGTTTCAGATGTTTTTCAAATAAAGTCTTTAAACAAATGCTTTGAATGATCACTGGTTGGCACCACTTCTACCACTTCTATTGCTTCTACCACTTCTACCACTCCTAAAGCCATTCCCGTTACTCTGAAACTCAAATCGAGTGTAGAGTAAAACTTACCAAAAATGATGTGTTATATGAATTATACGCTTCTATTCACGTAATAGACATCATTTTTGGTAAGTTTTACTCTACACTCGATTTGAGTTTCAGAGTAACCGGATTGGCAAAAGCCACTTTATCACTTGTATTACTTTCATCACTCATTTATATGCAAAAGTATTGAAATACTTATTTTTATTCTTTAAGAATATCATAAAATAGAGAATCAATTTTATATAACCGGAGAACAATTTTCAAAAATTAGTCGATAAATGAATACTTAAATGAAAATCACCTCAAAATCTAGTGATTTATTGTTCACAAAAAAACAATTTCTTTCATATTTTGATGGAATAATTCATTTGTCTCTGTTTTATGCCATTAGTACTCATACTTTATTGAAAATTTTTATCATTTTTGAGCAAAATTGAGCATGATACACCCATGGTACACCATTGGTAAAGTCTAAAAAGACCATGTTTAACTTTGTATTAAAATTTCTAAATTTATTACTAATAAATTATTAGTAACATCTGTGTTAAGGTATATATGTATATACCCTAAAGATTTGATTTCTATGATTAACACAATTGAAGCATGGTCTTTATTTTGAGACTTTACACGAGGGGTAAAACAGATACAATTAAATTAATTTTCATAAATTAGTTCTAAAAACTTAATTTAATAAAACTTCAAACTAATGTCGAATCAATTGTTTGTCACTCTATTATATTGAAGACAAAATTATTGTCTTTATTACCAATTCTTTGATTTCGTGTTTCGATTCGTTTTTCGGATCCAAATGTCTTTTTTTTCGAAAAACCTCTGAATATAAAATTTTTTTTTGAATCGAATTCTTATCGATTTTTAGCTCAAAATTTGATGAATAAATGCAAAGACATTGAATCGTTTCATATATATTATTGATTGCGTGATAAAGTGATAACTTATGCCACTATTTATTACTTTTAGCACTTTTAATCAAAAAGCAGAGGAGACAGGTTTTCTCTTGTGATTAACCTGAACACATAATATTTCAATGGTTATATTCAAAAACAATTAAACTCAAAGTTTAAATAAACAGTAATTACTATAATTGCTTTCAATGAATCGCAGATAAAATACATAAAATCCAGTGATGGTCAGTGAAGTATTGATCTAGATAAGAATTTACCATGAACAAAATTACTCTATAATTATACAGTTTGATAATTGGTAATACACTGAAACCTCCATAACTTCACCCCTCTACTATGGAAACCCTCCAGTACTCCGTTATGGAAACTATATCTGAGACCCAATAGCATTGACTACACCTCTAATACTTCAACTTTTCCAATAAAACTGTAAAAATTAAGAATTTAATGACTAAACTGAAGCCAAATAGAAAAACTCAATCGACAATAACAATATTTTCATTAAATATAAATTATTTTAAATAAATTATAGTAAAATAATAATAATAATTGTATTAATATAATGAAAAATTCTATTATATTTCCAATAATTATAAAAATTCTATCTATACTTTCCCTCCATTATGGCAACCCCTCTATAACTTCAACTAAATCGTCGGTCCCGACCGGTTTCCATATTAGAGGTTTAAGTGTACCTTGGTAGTGGGCAACAAAATTTCCATTCAAACTATTTAACTAAAATATAGGACACAATTTTTATATTCTTTTAGTATTTATCGATTGATTTTAACCAAACCTCGAAAGTGGTAAAATCATTTGAGTCACCCATCAAATCATTTTAGACAAACCACTAAAGTTTAGAGTCTAAACTCATCAAAATATTTAAAACATTTGATACAAATCGCAAATCCATTTAACACGAATTGTGGTTTCAGATAATTGGACTTAATTCTAGTCTTTTATTTATTTCATACATTATTTGTGATCTTTTCGTTATATAATTTGATTAAAAAATAATTTTTTAATTTAAAGACCGAATAAAATCCTGTATATCTGGTTTAATTTAACATTATTTATCCTAGACCATTGCAATTTCCAAAATATCCATTTACCTTATCTCTTATGTCGAGAGTATTTTCTTTACTTTAAAATCTCTGAGGAATTGAATCATTTTTTAAGTTAAATCAAATATTAAATCTAAAGAACAAAAATTGAATCAAATTAACTTGGTATTTTTATAGTTTCAGATAAATAAAAAACAGTAAGGAACATATTATAATCAAGCACATTTCAAAATTAGGTTCTCTACAATTTCTTGAAACTTATTTTCAATTTCTATTACAATTTCAATGAATTTTTATGTAAAACTTATTTAGAAAACGCTTTGTATTACTCTATAAAAGATTTTTAGTTAAAATAAAATGAAAATTTATTGCAACGAATAATAAGAAATTATGATTTATTAATCTTTTAGACTCACATTTCAAAGAATAACTTTTACTTCATTTATCTGAAGTCAGTGGCAGTCATCCATCCATTGTCTTACTATCGACCGAATTCTCCATTACTTTAATGCTCTAATATTTTATTTGAATCATTATTTTCATCCCATTCTTCACGTCTTAAATCAAGTTTTACTAGAATTATGTTAAACCAATCCTTCAATTTATCGAATATTAGATTAAATTTGGTTTTCTATTCAAATCTTTTATAAGTATTTGGAGTACAAAAACAAAAAATTTAAATAAAAGTTATATAATAATAACGAATTAAATTAATAAATAACTAAATAATGATTTTTGTTAAGCCATTCTTTTCAGTCATTAGAAATAATATTAAAATCAATTGATTAGTCTTTCTTTGTGGTCATTAAAAGCCTTTCAATCACATAATTTTGGATAATTTTATAGAATTTCTTATCTCTTGTGTCCAACTTTTTTGAGATTATTTTCAGGATTTTTAGTGAAGAATTGATGAGAAGAGCCATCAATACATTTATAAAGCAAAATGTGTTTTAAATAGAAAATCAATGAATTTGTTAACAAAGAATGAAATTTTGCATATAATTAGATACATACCCTTGCTACTAAGTAAAACAAGTATTTCAACTAACAATTTATTATCAAATCATTCATTAAAATTAAAAAAAAACATTTTAATTCATTTTTATATATTTATTACTATATTTCCAATAGAGTTTTGAATATATCCTTGGTTATATCAAAGGAAAAATCCAATTTTGCTTCAGAATATTATCTTCAAATTCTTATATTCATTACAATTTGATATTCACTTATACTTTATGAAGGGTGTAATAGTGCCTTTTGATTTGTGAATTTATCTTGAATAAGTAGAATATTCTATTGCTCATTTTTAACAATTAATCAATATATAGAAAACTTTCAATAATTTTAACAAAATATCAAAATTACTGTAAATCTCATATTAAATAAAACTATAAATTATCTTAACGATCAATAATTTCAGTAAAAAAGTCCAAGACCATTTCTATTAAAATTAGCCATCATCAGCTATATTTAAAATTTTTAAACAAAATATTTAAATTATAGATAATTAATAATATAATTAAGAAAATTTTAGTAAATCTCAATTTATTTATCATTTGAGCGGTTTTTAAAAGAAAGTCATCCATTAATTGTCTAAAATGTACGAAATTTTTGTTTTTTATTTAACTAATAATTAATGATTTAAATGAATTCAGAAAAATCTTTTAATAATAACAATAATAATTAAAAGTTAATATTAATTTTGAGCGAATAATAAAGTGATTCAAAAGACAGAAATAATAATAATATTGAGGTTTAAATGAATAAAATGAATAAAATTCACTAATTATTAATTTATTGATTGAAGTGACAATTATTTATTGCTAGAAATCATTAGATAATAAGTCACACAAATCTAATGCATTTGATTTAATAATTTTAAGTCTAAGAGACGTTCTATTTATTAATACTTTAATCAAAAGTTGCATTTTATGATTAAAATTGACTAAAATATTGTGAGTTAATTGTGAGGCACAGACGGATTGATTCCGGATGAGTGATGAATAATGCAGTGGTCCTATAATTATAATTATTATTACTATTAGTTATATATTATATTAATAAATGTTATTCGAATCAGAGATATGAGAAATGCCTACACTTTTATTTCTTAAGCCTCGGGAACAATGATTTTGTGCTGTCGGGCGGGCATTGAATGATGAGTTTGACATAATTTGTTGCATTGATTCGGGCGGAGAGGATGTTGTTCTCCGGAATGAGTCGCGAACATTAATGGGTGGCCTATAGTTTCTAAATGAAGACTGACTTCGAAGCGATGAATAGCTTCTCAGAGAACTTTGAGAACGAATGGACGATAGACTCGGCCGACGAGAAGCTATTCAAAGCACAGAACAAATATTTTATTTAATCATTTATTGAGACAATACCTAAGTTTGAGGGCGGAGGAGCCAAAAGTGAATAACTGGCGCGACGGGAGGCGCCCACAAACTCGTTTATTACACTTCTATTGCTAGAATCGCGCGACGGACCCGTTTCCAGACCAGTCAATATGACCGGCGGTACTGATCCTCGAGAATAACAGCGATCATCGTCTTCACTAAAACGCGCTCTAATTATTCGACCAAAAATAGAAATTTTTTATTAATGTCTGAATGAATAGAAACTAATTACTACTCACTTATTGAAAAGTTTTATTACAAAACAAAATAGGAATACCAGCAAAACAACACTTGTTATAAGGCTTATCAGAGTTGTCAGATCAGCGTTGCTTAAGAACTCATATGTAACGGTTCCGATTCGCAAATGCATCGGTGAATCACCTTTTCATATAATTCAATATTAATTTCTTATATTAATATTTTTAGAGTCATTATTACTGAATGTTTAAAGGATTTAACCAAAACTAAAGTGAATTATTATATGGATTAGACTCTAATTATTAGAGACAACTAATCTGTAGAGAGAACTAAAGGATGTTCACAAAAGACCAAAATCAAAGATCTAGCAATAGGTTTTAGAAATACAATCTCGCATAGATAACACAAAATTATTCACAAAAATAGGGGAAAAAATTCTGAACATTTTTTTAATTTTTTTTGTGAACAAAGACTACAATTAAAAATTATTTGATTTATATTTAAATTTATGAAATTCTTAAGAAATGCTTTAAAAGGAATGTTTTGCTACAAATTAATTAATTGTTTGGTTTAATGATTTTCAATCCAAGTAATGGCAGATTATAAACCACCACTAAACCACTAAACCGAGTATTTCTAAATTCTGCCCCTAAGACCAAACATCGGATACTTAAAACTTAAAAACAAACACTTTTACTCAAATGATTCAAATAATTAAAATTATAAATTTAAGAACAAAATGATGATAAACTTACCAGGGACACATATTTTTTCCGTTTTATCCTCGGATTTCAAAGAAAACCCTATAGAAAGGATTATATAGAATTATATAGAAATTTATTTAATATTCTTAATCGTTGAATGTTTGAGAAAGAATCAGATTTCAAGTCTTTCGACAAACAATAATCCAATAATTGTTGACTAAAAAACATTAATTTCAAGATTTAGTTCTTTTCAATTAAAAAGAATTTAAGTTTTAAAAGAAAAGAATAAGAAGTGATTTATTTGAAACAAAACAATGATTGAGAGATCAATAAATTACAGTCTAAGAATTACTAAGTGTTTACCACAGAACCAATTTAGTTAAAAAGGCTAACTTTCCTAAACACATTTGCAAAAATATAGCAAAAGTAATAATCAAATATAAAAATCGATTTATCTCTTATTGACTTTTGAAATATTTATGAAATGGTGTAAACGATATTTACATTTAATTGAATTAAAATTAATAATTTTTAGAGTTATCAGAGTTTAGACAAAAGGTTCTCATAAAAAGTGGAAGAATGCAGTCCATATAAACAGGGATAGATAACAATTAACCAAAGAATCATTTTGGGAATTATTTATGTTTTAGACTATATAACCAAAAGTTTAGAAATTAATATAAATTATCATTAAAAATGTTAATTATAGGTTTGAGTCAGAATTGGTCACTAAACTCAACACTAACTAAAATAGAAAAGTCATGAAAAACCTTAAGAATATTGAATATCAATAATACGTATATATTAATATAATACGTATATATACTTTAATATTTTTATTAAGAGATGTCGACATTAGAAAAGGGGTCCGAAGAAGTTCTTTTATAATTTATAAAATATAAAACATAAAATAATTGTTTTAACGCAAATACAGAGTAAATACTCAAAAATGGGAAGAGTTTAAATACTTATACTTTTAATTATTACAAAACTTATTAATATAACATTGATATCAATTTTTAGACCAATTATTTAACTTAATGTTATTTGTATTTAGTTTTTTAAATTAATAATATTAACTAATTTAAACCCGAAATAACAAGATGACTACCTAAAATTATTTTCCGAATAGAAATAAGCGATTAACTTATTATAACTCATTTTTAAAAATATGGGCTCAACGCATTTAAATTAGTATTTAATCAATAATTAAAATTAAAGGCAAATAAAAAGAAAAAGTGAAAGCTTAATGGTATATCCCGATAAACTCGGTCCTCTGAGAACGTAAACATAAATTACGTCCCATTGGTTTTTCCCATAGACTGGAAAGTTTTTTAATGTAGTCAACTCGTTCTCTAGAGATTAATTTATTTAATATTATTGTTTTGGAAAATTAAACTTTTGTAATAATAAAGTTGAATAATTAGGCTAAAAATGATATAAATTTTATGTTTATGTATTTTATAAATAAAAAGTTATTTGAGTTCAAAATCTTCCCATTTTTGAGTATTCACTCTCTGTATATCTATTTTTAAAAAAAATTATAATAAATTTATGTTTAAAATTATAATAAACTTATTTTGATATTGAAACTAGTGCATATTTATATTCGCGAACTTATAAACCAAGACTCAATCCTTATTCTTTATATATGTAATATGCCTTAAACAAGCTCAATTTAATCTGTTTAAATTTAAATATAGATTCGGTATAATATATATAAGAGAAACTTTAAGGCATAAACTGTTATAAAACTGAATAAACAATTTTCCATAAAATTTTGAATTTAATATTATGTTTATAAGTTTTTCTCAAAATGTATTGCTTTTCAGTTTTCACTTTTAAATTATACTTCAAATAAAATATCGACTCAAAAGGAGAAAAAAATCGATTTCTATTATTGAATTAAATTAAAAATATATAATTAAAGAATAAATACAGTTAATTCTTTATTAAAGGCGACACTATTTATACTAATTTCAATTTAAGTCAATTAAAATTCTATTAATTGTAATTTAAATGAGATTTTATATGAACTATAAAAAGATTTAAACCAATTAGAATGTTGTTATTAAAATTGCGTCAAAATAATAGATGAATAAATTTCTATTAGATTTAAACTAAAAATTATTTTAATACAATAATTTATTCTTTAAATCAATTGTTAACTTCAGCGAAAGTGGTATAAAAGATGACGGCATTCAAAAATGAAAATAAATACAAAATTATCGATCTTTTGTGCATTTTATTATTCAAGTCTTATTCATTAGAAATAATCTTGATCCATTTAAACAGATATTTATGAAGAGTTTTAAAAGTACTTTTCAATGGCTAACTTTATTCTGAAAAATTAAACGTAAAATAAAATTTAATATATTTATTATATTAATCATTAATAATTCATAATTCATTATTTATTAAAAATGTAAACATGCTCATTATTCTTCATCTAATATTTTCTATTATTATTTTTTGGTCATAACCAGTGATAGACATAACCGGGAAATCCCGATTTTAAACGGTTGGTCATAGTATCGGGAATAATCTATTATTAGTTTAATGGCATATA
>JAQFZM010000674.1:0-27115 GCA_034695785.1 Galumna obvia
CGAATTTTCATAATTTTGAAATTGACAAGCTTATATTTCCTCTTTCAATGAGAAAATTTTAAAACAAAAAAACACGTCTAGACTTAATTTTTATATAGTTTATAAAAAATATTGAAATATAAAATTATCTTTTGAAATTAATGAAATAATGAACAAGGGATATTTTATCAAATATTTTGAAAATTGTACAAGATAATTGGATAAAAATTTATATGGATAAAATTCCGACAAAGCCATAGTTGGGGTTTAAAAAGAAATGTATTCGAATAAATATTAACGGAGATATTGAGACAAAACGAGTGCCACTTAAAAAGGCCATGACTGTATAATTACTCTTTTCATGGCTTAAATTTATTAAATTATTTGATTTTTATCTAAAAACCCTATTTTTTTGTTCCCTTTTTTAGGGCTCAATATATACTCTATTTTTTTCAATAGATTAGTTAGTTTTCACTCATAAATTTATTTTGCTCTTTTTTTGATCAAGATTATCTTCTTCTTTAACTAATAATCAGTTATTATTATTAATATTTAAGGCATAGTTTACGGGCAGTGCATAACAAAGATAAGAGACCCGTCTTTTAGAATTTAGTTTAGAAGAAGAATAATAAGAGATTTTTACATAATTTCTAAATTAATTCTCAGATAAAACTATGTCTCAAACTATTCGATAATTTGCTAAAAATGAGATATTTCTTTGAGAATAAGCCATCGATTGTAACATATCTACGACTGAATTAATTAAACCAATCTCTCAGAAAAACCAAACATTTATTATTTCTTTCTCTGAATTTGTCGTATATTTTCATTTGATTAGAGCTCTGATAAAAATACAATAAATTAGTTATAAATAGTTATACTTTTTATCGATTATCAACTTTTGATTATTTTTAGATTTAATGATAAGGTGTTTATTAAGGAGTTTTTTTTTAAAAAGAAACAATCTTGTTAACTTTTACAAATTCAAAGACTAATTGTTTGACAAGATAATGTTTTCAGACTAATTGTTGCTTTACAACTAACAAAGAAAGTGTGCCCTTGCAAATTACAATTTGTTTGAATAGAAAGCGATTGAAAAACAGAGTTTCCTTCCCATCGGTTTTAGTTAAGTAATACCAAAGGAAAGGAGAAGAGAGAGGAGAGGCACTGAAAATTCACTAAAATTTTTGTCGGCCAGACTTCCCCTTCGATTTGGGTTGTGCTCAGGCTATTTTTGGTGCCCTACAATCTAAGAAAAAATACCATTAATTAATCAAGTTAAAAAAAAGTATAAGTTTATCTCAAAAAGAATCTTGAAACACTATGGCAGAGTAACCAAGTTAAATTACTCTATTTTTTTCTTGAAGACAGAGTTTGGCCTTTCTTTGTCCCATTCGTAAAAAGTTTGGACTTACCCCCTGAGGTCGAGCCTCTGATAGCCAGTACTGGTTCTATCAAAACATTTCGAGTAAAGAATTCAAGCGATAAAAAAAACTAAAAAATGTTTGAATTCTTCACTCATTTTTCTTTTACTAATTTTTTTTAGCTCTCAATCTGTTTGAATAAAACAGAAGAAAATCATCGTTTGTCTAATGATTTAAAGCAACTGAAAAAAGCATATTATAGTCTTAAGTTAAACAAACAGACAGTTTCTGTGGGGAGAGTGAGAGGAGAGGGAGAAGGAGAGGTCGACTGCGAAAACTTGATTCAAGTGTATAACGATATCAACTCATGATTGAATTGCTAACGAGATTTACATAGAGAAGAGAAAACCTCCCTTTGCTCAGAGCCTTTAACTTAAAAAACACTCGAAATATAAAGAAGAAAAACCTTATTCTTAACTTCAAAATTCAAAAAACTCTTCTTAACTCTCCCTTAAAAATAAGCTAAAACTTGAACCAGAAATACAAGTGATCTTATGCTGTGTTGCGTTCAGGTGTATGGCCTACCCCTCCAATACTTCGGGGATAATATTTCCAGTTCTTTCAATAGTCAGTTGTTATTCATTCTTCAATTTCTCATCAATTTCTGTGTCTCATCTCATCTTTCTTTTAGCGTTTAATATACTTTTAGTTTTTGAGCCGTAAATAAAAAGGCACTCAATTGAAAGGCATCGACGACTCTGTTATCATTCGTTTAAAAGGACTCCAATATAACAGCTATTATAACATATGAGACGAATATAATAATAATTTGTTTTATTTCTTCGTTTCTCTTCTCTTATTTCGGAGTGAATTGCATTCACTTTAGATTACATTCACAGCTATTTGTAGTCATTAGTGCTCTCTATATATCTTATGGCAAATCTTGAGAATAATGTAATTCTTTGCTCTTCTCTAGTGATGATTGAGAAGAATAATAACCTCCAAAAAACTATTAGTCCTATTGGCGATCAAATTCACCGATAATTTCTATCTTAAAGCGAATAATAAATTGAATACCAATTGAATGCATGCTTTCAATACATTATTAAATAAATTATTCTGTTATTGATATCGACTTTTTTGTTGAACTATTTTCTTAACCAGATTTTAGTCAATTTTTATGTTTTTTATCGATTGTTTTTATTCTATTAATATTTTTCGTATTAATTATGAAATGTTTCACAAACTAACAATTATTAAACATTTTTATTGATACAAATGTTTGATAAAATGCTTTTTAAATCCTCTTTTTTTCTTATTTCTGAATCACTCGAAAAATGATTAATAAATTTGTTAATTCTTATCAATTAAAACAACTAATTATGTCATTAATGAAAAATGTTTGTCTGATTTTCATCGTTAAAAGAAAAAAGTCTAAGTAAGGACATTTTTGACTTCGATTTATAATAAATAGGAGATAAAACGACATTAGAATTCAGATCTCAAACAAAAATCACATTAAATCTAATTAAAAGTCAAAACAAAATATTAAAAAACAAAACAAATTTGGCTGTAATTCAGTGCAAATGAAACATGAATTTCAATTAATGGCATTAATTTTAAGTTTTTTCTTAAGAAAATCTTTTTTATGAGGAAAACAAATAAAAGTTTTTAATTGAAATTTAAATTCTCAGAAAGAATTGACTCAATTTTCTGTTAAAATTGTTTTCCAAAAGAGATATTAATCTTATTTTACAATAAAAATAGTCTTTTTTAAAGAAAATAGTTTTCAACGCCAGAGAATTCATAACTATTATTATCTACCGGTCCTAAAGCCAGTCCACAGCCATTAGGTATGGCCTCCACCTAAGAGTTTGGGCCTCATTATGATGTTTTAGGATTCTGGTTATGGCTCTTACTCTGGTTGTATAGCTCTGGCGTATGGGCACTAATCACTAAAACAAACCAGTCTTATATATATATATATATATTTGTTGACTGATATATACGTGCTTTCGGTATATATATACTCTTGCAAGTGGATAATAATAATCAGTTGTAATATAATGATCACTGGCTATACACACAGACACTAACTGCCCGGTGCTGACGAATAGAGCTCAAGCACACACACATTTATATATATTTGGATATTATATAAATATATGTATTTTTTCTTGGAATCCGTCCATAGATGTATTGAACTAAAAACAATAAATACAAAAAACTATTTCCAAAAATAGTATAGAAAAGTGAGCCATCCTTCGGGCGTACCTCACTTTTACAGTTTTAATATGTGTGTGTTTTCCGAATAATTTAATTTTTGATTCTTGGCTTTTGTTTTCTTGTTTTACGATTATTTGTTAACAAATTTGTTTCGGTTCTCAACTAAATCTCTGGAATTTGAAATTAAGGCAAAAAATGGGCAAAAATTCTGTGGGCTTTGAATTTTAAATCTAATATATATTTTCGTCTATTATTATAACAAATAAACTTTCATAGAGTATATTAAAGTCAAATGAATTAACATTTTCTCTAATATATTGTATAATATATAAGTGTTTTTTCATTCGGAATAAATTTATTGAATTTTGAAATTTAATGAATTCTTTTTCTTTTCTTTAATACTTTATTTTAATGTAAAACTTAAAGGAAATCTCAAAATAATTCTGAAATTAATTACATTTAAATTTAAATTAAATTATTTTAAGTTTAAAAAAATATTTATTAATTATTTTCTTGTTTTCCTCTTTAGGTAAGACATCATTTAATTTATATCCGGAATATTTTGGGCTAATATCACGACATAAGAGTAAGCAAATCGACAGAACTTTTTATCAATAATTTTAGTTTTTGGTATTGTTTTGTTTATTCCATATTTTGTTGAAAACATTTTTGAAATTAAATTTTTTGAGTCAAAAGATTTTGTGAGAACTAAAGCAACCGTTTTATGAATCGGTCGCTGAGTTTTTAGTACTGTTTTTAGTGTCTTTCCGACCAGTTTTCAGTCCAAATGAGAGGATCGGTTCGCCCCAGGAGTCCACCAGTCCTTGAATGGACGGACAGAGAATTGATGAGTTCGCTGACCATAACGTATACATTGATATGCATTTGAGAGACAATGAATACAATAGAGTAGTAAATAGAATGAGAAATAACATTTTTAGTGCTCTCTCTGTCGGCACACATATGGCATACGGCTTAGCACTGGTATAACCACTGGCATAAACACAGTCCAAAATGGTTTGCGAACAGTAATATTTTGCTGAAAAATTGATTCAAATGGATATGTATTTCCTTAGTTTTTGACCACTAATTGTTTTCAATCACTCAATGCTTTCAGAATTGCTCTCAATTTATAACAAATGGTTTAAATTCAATTCAATGCCAAACAAAACACAAGAATTCAATGTTTCGGTCGAATATCTATTGATTAGAAATTTGTTGAAAAACAAGAAATTCATTCTTCAAAAACACAACTTTTGGGTCAATTAACTTCTGGGTTCTCATCATTTTTATCTCACATAACATATGAGGTCTTTGTATAAAAAATGACATTTTTTCTGTTTTTGTGTTTTATTTATTGAATAAAATTTGATGTTTCGTTGGCTCAGAACACATGTATTGAATTAACAATAGGTTTGCCAATCATGAAGAGGCATATGACCTCTTTGCTACATCGTATGACCCCAACATTTAGGAGACCACAGAAAAAGAGCGGAACACTTCCAGAAATCAAACCATTATCTTCCGTCCTATTCTTCTATTTTCTGCAGAAGAGATAGAAAGCGATTATCATTATTGTTGTGGTCATAGTATACACATCTCTCTCTTTGCCTCTCTCTCTCTCTCTCCCTCTCTCTCAATACTCATTGAGTCTATCCCTCCCTCTCTGCTATTCGGAAGAGATGTTCCAAATAGAAAGCAATTGAAAAAATGTATTTCACAAAAACGGATACAATGATTGCTGCGGTTGTTATGTCTGTCCGTCTCTATTGTAATGTCAGTACAACTGTGACTGAAATAGGAGTGAATACACAAAACATAAAAACTTTAATATAAAAGATTAGATATTTTTCGAGAAATTGTTATAACAATAACTCAAAGATATAGTGCGAGGAATACTCTGTCCGTATATAATAGAGTGAAAAAGTTGTACCACATTTACCAGAAGTAAAAGAAAAAAATTGCGAATAAATAGTTTGGAAAAAAATACTGTAAATATTGTATTGAATTTATATTTTTAAACAAAATCTACGGGAGGTTTAAGTCCTGAAAATTATTTTTTTTTCTTCTATTACTCGTCTTTTTTTAACAAAAAGTTTAATACAATTGAGTAGTTTTTCGTCTATGAGGCAGAAAATTTTGATCCTTCATTTGCTCCATAGATTGTGCGTACATTCACCTCAATTACTGGCCTTTAATTTTATTATACCTGTGCTCATCTGTTGTGCTATTCTTTGAATATTGAGAATAATATCAGAAACAAATGCTTTTGAAAATATAATTTCTTTTTTCTAATATCTATTTTGTTATTCAATTTTATTTTATTCTAATTTATTCTTTGGCTCTCCTGTAGTGGTAATACCTTAGAGTTTATCGCTTAGGATCCGATAGTCTCAGAGAAGAGTCTTATTATTCATTAGTTGTTTGTTTTGAAAGAATAGCGGAACTAAAAAAATGCTAAAATATTTGTCTAATATTGAAGTAAAACAAAGAAAAACAAATTGTATTTTTTAGAAACAAATTTTGTCGATATATTTTTGAAGAAATATTACCAAAACAAAGCAAATATTAAACTATTGGTTTTGGTGTCTGAACACAGCTATAGCACAGCCATAGCCAAAGCCAAAGGACTAATAAATCTTATACTTCAGAGGTTTGGAACAAATTTGATTTTAACAGAATTTTGTTTTTGTAAAATTGGAAATTATTTATCAGAAGAAATGCTCTTAAATGCAATATTACACGTGATGTAAGCAAGGTCTTTCAATTGTTTTAAGTAGGCTCAATTGGTTAATTAAGATTAAAACAATATAAATTTTGATTGAGTGCTATATCCAAGACCAAGATTACAGATGCTGTGCACCTGTGAGTGTGTATTACGCCTTATTAAATGTAAATCTAAGTAATTACTACTCGAACTCAATTTAATCAAATTTCTTATTGTTTTTCAATTCTCTTTTTATGCTATTAAATGAAGATTTGTTTTTGTGATAAATTTTTAATAAAAATTAAGTTCAAAAGTGATTTCAAACTTTTCCTAAATTTTCAATTATCATTATTTCCTTTTCGTTATCTCTTCAGTCATTTTGTTCTTTAAAACAAATATTAAGATAAAAATTATAGTTATTTAATAATTATTATCTAAATTAGACCTTCGAAATGGACAGACAGACAGACACTAAGTGGAAAGAAATCTATTAACAGCTCATGAAAATTGATGTAATTTCTCTCTCTCTCTCTCTCTCTCTCTCTCTCTCTCTCTCTCTCCACATTTTTGTCTATTTGTTTAGTTGAGAGAATATAATATGTTTTTCAATGGCTTCAAATCATTAAAACAAATGATAATTATTTAACTCCTGTTTGAGTGAAGAGATTGAGGACCGAAACAAATGGTTTAAAAGTGAAAAATAAAAAAAAAGTCCAAATTTTTTTGGTTGAAATCATTTCTTAAATTTATTATCGGTTGAACTCATCAAATGGCCGTTCATTTTGAGTGAAAGATAGGGGAAAGGGATGCCCCCAAGGCTTATATAACAACATAAGCCTCTCCGTTCATTTGGAGGCTTTCTCTCACTTTCTTCCTCTAAACAGATTGAAAGGACTATTACTTATATATATTATGTCTGAAAGACATATTTTACTCGAGATTTTCATAAGTTTGAGCCGAAACATGTGATGAAAGCAATGATACCCGTCTTTGAATTTTTTTTTCAAATTCACGAAAACACTTAAAATTCCGCTTTTATTTCAATTATACTCTGATTTGTGTTTATATAGTTTTAGTTCACAATTCATGATCAGTCCGTCCCGTAAATTGTAATTTGGGAACATTTCTCTATTTTATGTCTACCTATCCCTAGTTATGGCCATCATTTGCCAGTACCTATTTATCCCCTAAACAAGACATGTCTTGAGTGAGGCATTCATTAGACAACCACTTAAACTCTGGTTAGAGTCAATGAAATACATTGTATAGTCTGTATTCGCCTCATTTTGGGTTGACTTTAAAAATGTTCTCCTCGTTTATTGTGAATAGGATGTTATGGTTAGGAATGTTTTCATGCAATTCATGGCAAGAAATATGTGAACCGCTCTCTATGTGTGCGATCGCTTTCTAACCACTTGTTATTTAAGGGCATATTTATTATGGAAATTCTGGTCTTAAGATATCTATTAGTCTTTAATTTCTTGAATTTTAAACATTTTTGTGTAAAACTCCCGAAGGAATCGATTTTTTTGCTCAATTTTTAATGCAATTCAGTAGTGAATTGAAAATCAATAATAATTTTTGTTGAAATATAACTACTTTAAGGAATTCATACTATAATTGGACTGATTTTGTGCTCAGAATTATATATTTATTCTATTCATGTCTTTAGTCCTGTTATCACATTATTTTGAAGGATTGCTTTACAAATAGATAATAATTAACGGGTTTGGTTGTAGGGCACAGGATATTCTTATCGATGTAGGGTTTACAAGGCTTTCCTCCCAGAAGCCCACCATCTAAGTAATGGTGGAAAACGCCTACATACCATTGCTGTATTTTCACCACTTTTGAGCCTGTCCCTTTCAAATGTATTTTTTCTAAGCTATTCTTAACCATCGCCTCAATCTATCTGTTGTTGTGTTAGTTTTCCATTCGATGTGCATATCATCAGACTATATATACATACCTTTCCTTCACTTGACTTCACTTTTTTTTTGATTGAAATGATGAGAGAAATACAGTACAGAAATAGACAGACAGAACAACAACACAACAACAGCAAACCTGTGCAAAGGCTTCACAATAGATGTGGTGAAAATACCACCCACATCCCAACCAGAGATAACACAGAATAGGCCAGTCAACTGTACATCAATTCATAAACACATAGATATCCAGTGAAGTCTAATATCAATTCTTCAATAAAAGTTTCATTTGAAGTGAAAAAAATTAAACTTTTTTTATGCCTTATTTTCCAATCCATCCATACTTTCCATGCTGTGAACATTTTAAAAGCTTTTCCTGCTCTTTCATTCTCTCTCTCTCTCTCTCTCTCTCTCTCTCTCTCTCTCTCTCTCTCTCTCTCTCTCTCTCTCATCAGTAAAAAATAATAAATAAATATAACAATAGTTGAAAAAATAATTTTGAGACCAAACCCTAATCCCATTCCTATTCTTATGGCTTTTAAGTAATTGTATGAAAGTTGTCTGAGTTATGGCTCATATGACATCCCTGTCTTTAATGTGTTATTATTGTTTGTATCGGATAATCAATCAATTTATTGCTGAAATGCTAAAATCAAATTTATTTCGTATTTGTTGTGGTTTTCCACAAGTTTTACAATAATTAGTATGAGTTTGGCCGCAATCAAAGGTGGCCTCTTGACCTTGCAATCAGCGAATTGAAATCTACCTGTGCTATGATTTATAACAATTATATTATTCCTTTCGCTCTTTTCTCTAATGTTTTTATTGGCTTTTCGTTAGTATTGAATGTAAGAGAATTTTAATCATTCATTCAGACAATGAGCACAACGTTAGGGAATGACTGGTTTATGGGCACTGCCTCACCACTCACAGACCCGAGATATTGGTTTTCAATTCTAATTACTCGAATATTCATTGCAAGAGTGAAAAATCATTAAAAATGCTCAGAGCTTTCCCTTTAGAATTCTTAATGAGTTTTTAATTTTATTTCCATTTTCTTGTCTCAGAAGACAAATGAAAAATAATTTCTCTTCTCTTTTGAAAAACCTTTTTTTCTCTATCCTTTCAAAAGAATTTTAGCAAAAACTTGATTTTTCATTAAATGTGAGCGTAATGTTGGAAAATAGCATATTTTAGTTCTCTTTTTTTGCGGAATAAAGTATTTTATCTTTAAAAGAAAACCTCAATTATTAAGGATTGGATGAAAGGAAAATAATTTTTCATTTAATAAAGTTTTTAATTCTGTTTTTGTTTATTATTATTTTTAAACTCCTTTTGGAAAATAAGAAAATTTTATATTAATTTAAAGGATTAGAACTCATTTATCATTAAAGTAATAGAAATTTAACTTTAATTTAATGATAAAAAGCGAATATTACTTGTGATTAAGCATGGTTCATTACATTACATACTTGCTAGTTTTATTGAATTAACTTGAATAACAACAGCGAAAATTATGTGCATTTTTTGCTATAAAGTCATCTAAAAGTTATTCCTTATATATTCATAATTTATATGAAAAACGACATTAATTTGATTCAAAACTGATTAAAAACGACTTTAAATGACTTTTAAAGTCAACGAATGATAAGTAGAAAAAGAGTAATGAAATTATTTCTTATTAAGAGATGTCTTTTTGAAAGATTTTCATTACTTAACTGATGAGAAATGCAAAGAAAAATACATCAAATTTTTTCTTAAAGAAATTAACAAAAATATTGTCTCCCAAGACATCAATTGAGTAAAATTATGGCTCAAAAACAAACATATCTTTTCTCAAATAATAAATAAAATCAAATTAATTATTTTACGAATATATTTGTATTTAATGATAATTTTAATATTTGTCTCTTAATTAAACTAAAATAATAATCAGTTATTACTTTAAACGAATGGATATTTTTTGAGTCGAATGTAATTACTATTTAAGTGAAGAATTTTTCAGCGAAACAGTCATTGAAATGAGAGAAATAATTATTAGATTTGAATTAATATTCCGTTTTCGTCAAAGATTTAAATAATAATATTTTTCTTCATTCCTGAGTGGCTTCCGATTGCGTGAAATCATATAATTATTAAAAGCAATGATTCGTTAAGGAATAAACAGAACAAGTTTATAGTTTTGTGACACAAAAAGTCAAATGGGACTTTTGTGTGCACATCGTTAGCCCTGGGAATAAGGAGGCGGGTGTCGCAGAGGTCAATCACTAACGAGATGTACGCCTAATGCCTTTCAAAAGCCGGTTATTATTATTCATTTCATTTGTGGAACTTTTTTTGAATTTTTTCCAAATGAAATAATGGGAGAAAAAATTGACGAAATGCTTAAGTAATCCATTTGTCGTCTGTCATATCACAGTCTCCATGAGTTTAATGATAATAATGGGTGTAAAACAAGGCTTAACCGCTCTTTTGTGAGCAATTCCTTTGGAAAAGTGTCTGAAGAGAGAAGAAATCGCATTTCTTTTATTGTTTGCAAAGAAAAAGTTATAATTTTATTGCATATAATAATCATAAGAATTGTTGAAATCGTAAAATGAAATCAAATTATCGTTAATTTCAAATGACTTTCATTTTTCTTCCTAAGACTTGAGAAATGTCTCGGATTTAAGTTCTGCCGAAATGAAAACAATTTTATTTTTTCTCAATTGAATCAAAAAATAGTTTAATTAAAGAAAAAATTTATTATCATTAGATCTGATTAGAAGTCATTTTGGATGAGTTTAGTTCTGAGTTGACTAACATTTAGTCCTTGAATTGAGTTTTTGGGTGTTTTTCAGATATAATATTATCAATGAAATCGATTATCAATTATTTAAGACTTATTTTTTCTTAATTTATTCCACTATCGGTTCATTAATTTTGGGTTTTCTTCGTAATAGAAGTGCAGATATTATTCAAAGAAGCATTTGATGGTTGATATGATATCTAATTTCTGGTACTTAAAAACCAGTTTTCCTTTTCAGTCTTGAATTAAACATTTGATTCTTGTTTTTTGAATTAAATTCGAGAAAAATGTTATTTTATTTCCCTTTTTTTGCTTCGACTGGTCTTCTTCTTTACCGAAAAGATTTTAGTATTAATTTTATTAATGCAAACGACAGTGTAATACGATTTTTGATGATATCATTCTTCTAAGTCTTCTTTAGTTCTGTTATTTTAGGAGATATTTATTTGTTTTTAATCCTCTTTATATTCAAAAGAATTTTAAATCAATTTTTATTTTATTTTAGGATTTTTTCTACAGATTTTGTCTGTAATTTAGTGATGGATTTGAAAATAAATTTTTAAAACAACAGCGAAAAGACCTTAAGTTTGAATTATAAATAAAATTATTCGTCAAATTAGAGACAAAATAGCATTGAATTCAATGATTAGGCGTTTGATTTGATTTAAAGGAAATAAAAATCAAGAGTCAATCTAAAGGAATTTCTCAGATATTTTATATTTAAATGAAGTGACACTAATGAGAGACCACATCATCACAAGTGATAGTCAGCCCCTCTTCTCATATCCTATCCTTATATAAGAATTTTATAATCACTGAATCAAAATTAAGAGAAAAATAGATTTAATACTAAAGATTACATTTTGAGAATTGTAATCAACTATAAGTTAAACGAAGAAAAACTATTTTATTTATGTGAGAAAAGAGGCTCATCTCTTGTCGCTTATCTCTCGATGCGACCATTCATTTGGTCGGTTGTCTCTTAATGATACCTAAAACTAATATAAGGAATGAAGCAAAAGAAAATGTCTCCAAATTAAAGACAAATTTCGGTCCTTAACTACATCTTCGGGTTTAGGAATTTAGTGAAGAAAAGAGTTTATAATTGTCTTCTAATAGAAGACAAAATACTTTTTGTTTGTCTCTCAGTTTTTCAGGTAATCTCTAGAAAAACACTGAATGATATATAATAGGATAATATATAAGTCAAATATAGCTTTTATAGCCTGTCCTCTGACTTAAGTATCTTTTCATTAAATGAGAGACTAAAAGCGGGAGAGAGAGTCAGAGAGAGAGTTGTGTGAAAAGGAAGACAGAGTACAGTCATGTCATTATCTAATTCTTAGGAAAAGAAGTAAAAACTAAAATAAAATAATAGGGCTCTCCACTATTGGACTGTCGGTGCTCTAAGTCTAAGGTCTTTGCTATTTGTGTATTTGTGATTTGCAATGAATAGAGCGGACACACACTGTGTTGTATGTATGTGACAGAGAGTCAATTATTTTTTGTTTTTTGAGTCCAAACGACACATCAGTAGATGTGTTGGTAGACATCATAAGATTCATGACTGTATTTTTCACGCCAAACATCTCTCAGTTTTTGCGCACAATTTTCTTAAAAAACTACAAAATAAGGCTTTTATTGACATATATTTAGTGACATTTGAAGAGACGTTTATCTCTGTCCGAATGACTGTTGCTTCTGATGTGACGGCCATTAAAACACAGAAATAATGATAATTAGTGTCTTTCACTTCTTGAGATAAGGATTATTTGAAAAGTGGTTACGATATTTAGTTTTCATTTGAGATATTTATTGGAAATTTTAAAATATTTTCGGTGAAGAAAATCATTAAAAAGATTTTAATTATCATTTTTGTTGATCGAAATGAAGGCACCATTTATTACATGAAAAAAGAGAAGCAATAAATTTATTGAGTTTTAAGTTAAGTTTCGGAAATTTATTCCAATTATAAACATAGGAATTGGATTATCCAGAATCGATTGGAATGGAGAACATGATCTAACCATGTTTGTAGTTTGATTTCCTGGATATCAATCTGTTTGAGAACCCTTTTCCTTAACTTTTAAGAAATGTCAGTCTTATCGATGAGTTTTTCGGAAAATATTTCTTTAGAAGAGAAGTATTGCAATCAAATGAATGACACGAAAAAACAAATCAAACATATCTTAAAAGCAAAATATGTTTTCTCTCGTTTTAAATACCATTTTAAGTGTTGAGTCAGATATTGACTTATGTTTGTTCACTCATACATAAGGGAAAGCATATATACATACATAGGGGCAGAGCAGGAGATTCTTAACGAATACATAAATACATACTAAGAGCTATTCGGCCGATGAGAGAAGCATATCATCATTGCTCTCATCACCGGTTCATCTCTGGCGGCACTTTTATAGTACAGTCTAACCACTGGTATCCATATCTCAAGTAAACGATAACTACAAATATCCCACTCATGTCATACCCAACACTGGTTTTTAATATTTTTTCAAAGCCATTACCAGAGTTTGAAGAACTGGTTAACAATTGAATCAATGGATAATTGTATATATCGTTAGCCCTTTGGTTGCGATGAAACAAAAACTGACTGTAATTTTCTTTATATTTATGAGAAGTTCACACAAATTAAGGGCCGACTCTATCAAAGGTATATTCAACCGAAAACAGAGAGAAAATAGTCCTAATAATAAGAAAAGGGTTTACAACACAAATGGGATTCATATTTACCGCACAAATAGTAATAAACGAAAATAAGAAGAGCGCCAGTAATCAGTCGTTCGCTTATTAAAAAGATTGCAATCATAACCTTTTTAATAGCACTGGAATACCATAAGAAACCAGTATTGAAAGTGAACGGATAGGCATCTGGTTGTCCATTGCATGCCTCACTTATTAAGCGATTCAACTGATATCATATCGTTTATTACCAGTACTTATGGAATACACAAAAATGAAGAGAAGGAGAGAGAGAGAGAGAGAGAGAGAGAGAGAGAGGGAAAGAGCCAAAAGAAAAAGCATTTTTCTGGTCATATATTGTTTTCTTATTTGCAAGTTATTTAATCTCATCTTAATTTTGCTCTTTTGTTCACTTGTGTACGCCATGAAGTCAGTGTTCACTTAGCAAACAGAGTAGTGTCTGTTAGAGAGGGGACGCCACACAAGAAAATGCCGACTCCTTAAGTATTTTAATATAAGTATTTTATACCATATTTAAGCTGAAGGCTATCCCTCTCTTATATATATTGATATTCTGGCGATTATTTCGGGATTTTTTCTTCTTTTGCTTAACTTTTCTTATGAGTGATTGGTCTGACTCGTCATCAGTGAAGATGATTGGCGTTCATCACATGTTTTTCTTGTGGCCGAAAGAAGAGCCAAATTATTTTCCTTCTCTTAAATATCTCATGAAAAACAACATAATAATCTTTTGAGGTATAGCCAAGACGTCAATTAACTCAATTAGTTATTCACTCATTAATCAGTTGAATAAAACTATTTTTCATTGATTTGTGTTGAAAACGATAAAAAAGTTAGCAAGTAACAATTATCCAACATTAATTAGAAACTAATGGAAATTAATTAAAGCCGATTATTTGCAAAAATGATTTTAACTGGTTAATACCCTGGTTCTTCTCCATTATCATTAAGACGATGTGTGCGATGAGAAGAGACTCGAAACGAGACATAATTTTCTTAACAAACCGTATAAAACGTTGAAATTAATCTCTACATTCATCCAAAATTAATCATGCTAGTTTTGTTCATGTTCTGGTTATGGTTCGGTCACTCTTACTATCAATTAAGAGCTTTTAAGGCAGTGGTCTCTCAGCTCTGTGTGAGTGCTTTTTGGGCCTCTAATTAAGCGAAATATTTATTAATTAAATAAATACTAGACTTTTAGTCCGAAAAAAGCCGTGTTTTGGGTCTATTCTGAGTAAAGAAATCCCTTCCCTTGAAATTCGAATTTTTTATTTTAATTATATGTTTTTCATCGACTCTTTCATTAAAATCAAATATTTTTTTCACTTAATTTTAAAGGAATTATTCGATCATAAAATTTGATGAAAATTATATTTTACTCTTTAAACTATTCATCAGAAAAATGAAGTTTCCCTTAAAGCCAGTGCTCTATATATGAGCTATTTTTTTGGTATTTGATTTGAAATTTAATTTCAGTCATAAAATATAGTTTTGTTTGTTGTGTCCTCTCTTTAACGATGTATTCGATTCGATATCGGAACTGATGTTAAGCGTACGTAAAGAGTACGCCATAAGTCATAGCTCTGGTAATTGTATATTAGGTTTTGAAAAATCGTGGCTCAGGTTGAGCTCCTCCCGGGCACTTTAACCCATAAAGCAATTGATGACTTTTGCACATAACTCTTGTATGGCCAGAGTCTACGTTCCACTTGAAAACCACTGTATCTCTGGTCATGAAATGAATTTCTCAAAGAAAGAAAAAATATTTTTGCGTTTAGTTTAAAGCCAATCATTAGTACAACAAGGGGTGGGTAGACTAGAAAAGCACTGTTCCAGAGTTGTACTCTAAACCATTGTCCTAAACATAAGATTCAGGTCTTCACCTGTTTATATACAAAAGCAATAAAATGAAAATTATTCGCAAAAAAACATCAAAAGAAAAATAAATAATAAGAAGAAGAATAAGAGGAAAAGTGAAGAAAAGAAATTGAGTGGTATAGCGATAGGGCACACAACTAACGAGCGAAGAAGGGCTCAGGTTATCATAAGAGTACACAACACCTGCCCCTCAAACTAAAAGCGAAACCGAATTCTTGTCGAATATATTATATATTCTCAAAACTCTAATATTTTAAACGATTACAATTCAAGGCTAAACATTGGGCTCCTTTGCCTATACCTATGCCTATGTCTATGCCTGAGCCAAACTAGATACATTGATGACTTATTCCCACGCTAATCACCTGCTCGTTAATGTTTTTATTTAATGTAATTTAGCATTTCTTCTAAAGCACATCTCTCTCTCTCTCTCTCTCTCTCTCTCTCTCTCTCTCTCTCTCTCTCTCTCTCTCTCGCACTCTCTTAAAGAAATTATTAAAACATTTTTACATAATTTGAGTCATTCTCTTAATTCTTAGCAATGATTGTGTAGAACAGGTATATATAGGGAGCCCTAAATGGCAATTATAATCATTCAAAAAACACTATATTTAAGAATTAGCTTTTCATCATCAGATACTACTTAATCATTATCAGGTTAGTCTGTGCTGGCGCTCAACACAACCACTGCTTTAAGTGAACATAACTTAAATATGAAGAAAAAAAAAACTTTTGATTAAGTTTTAGAGGTAACCATTAGTTGAAATCAGTCCCAATTTAAACGAATTTTCATGCAATCACTCAATTAACAAGATGATTATCTAACTTTTGCCTTTATTTAGACTTACATGCTTCATTTACAGTTCAAAATACTCTTGGTTTAATCCTTTGAATTTGCCGAATATAGTAAAATATTTTCACCTTGGTTATGCCAAAATTAACGAATGGGTAAATCTCTGCAAAACCTATTTCTAATCCTCACATAAATTATTTTCAATTGGAATCTAATTTACAGAATTGTATACAAAGAGAGAACGGGAGAGAAATTAAACTTATTCTGAGCTCATAATAATAGGGATGATAATTGTCATCGAGTTTTACATCCATTTTTCCCACTCATTATATTCTGTGCACTCAATTCCTAACTGTCGGTTTGTGTTATTTCGCCAAATGCTAGAAAGTATGGCTAATTTAGTGATTCCCTACCATTGCCTACCATTCCCTACCTTTGCCTGGATTGTTGTAAAGAGGCAAAGCTGACAAACGAGTCTCTCGTTAATAAAACAAATATTTTTTCAACACTTGATTACCTCTAAATAATAATATACATACAAATCAGTTGTGAATATATTTATATAAAAATTTATTTTTCTTTTGAGTCTTTTTTTGAGCAAAAAATAAGGAAAATAAAGGAATTTCTGTGCATTCAATTACAACCACTTGTGTTATATAAAGCGTAGTTTTGCTTATTTTTGCACTTTTTCTTCAAATAATATTATTTGCATTCAAATGCCATAAAACAAAATCCAATTGAATTTTACTGTTGATTACGTCTTAGAGTTTGATTTGTATTAAGATTTTTCTCTTCGTTTTTTATTTTTCTTTATTTACTCATAGATTAGTTCACATCTAATCAAATATTTTGATTTATTTTCCCATATTTTTGTTTTACTGATGAGAATATTTGTTTGAAATTTATTCCAAACATTTTTTTCTCTTAAGTTTTAATAATTTTTTACTCGAGACATGTCCTTAATATTCATTTGTTTCTCCTTGGTCAAATTAATTAACTTTCAATTCCCGGAAATAATTGTTATTTATTACTAGAATTTGTATTCAATAGTTTTCTTCGTTTATCTCTTTTTATTTAACACAAATAATTGATTAATATTTGTGGCCCTCTTTTCGAGTGGAGATAAATATCGATTCAAACAAATATAAGTCAAATGAACTAAAGTTTGATTCCTGGAAAAACTACTTCACATTTGACTTTTTATTTTAACAACACTTCAATCACTGATTTGATTACTTAATGAAAGTGGAATTACTTTCTATAATACAATAACTTCTTTTATTTCCATTAATTTTCATTTCAATGAAATATTGATATTATATTAGAATAAATCAAATAAAAGATTATTAAATGTTTGCAAAGCATTCACTAATTTTTCCCAAACTTTTTGTATTATTTTTAATCTAAAAGAGTATAATAGAGTTGAATAGCGATAAGTCAAACACTGGAATATTCAGGAATTGATTTTCATTTAATAAAATTGAAAATATTTTTATGCTTTTTCTGAACAGAGAATGTGTTGTGCGGACAGTCATTCGTAACGAATGATTAATTCCTTTGTGCGTTCGAGTCATTGAATCACAACTTTTTTCTCTGACTCTCTCTTTCTCTCTCTTATATTGAGAGAAACGCCAATAGATATCGAAGTGAATGGACAGCCGATCACTCGATATATAATTGTTTGCAATAGAGAGGACTTATTCGAGTGACTACTTTATGAGTCGTCCGAATCAGTTCTTTTTTTACAAAGAAATGACTGCTTTTGAAATAAATCCAAACGAATGGGGGATCAGAATAAGAGAGTCATTCAATCAGAGTTATTTAGGTTTGGGTGCCTGTGCTATGTCTCTGCTCTATCTCTGCTATACCCTAAGTGAACACCAAATGGCAAAAGGGAAGGGAAGTTGTGAATCATATTTAATAATCTATTTAATCGGCTGTTGGGCCGCACAGCACAGTATCGGCACAGCTTGACGTTTGTATTTCTAATTTTGCCATTTATTGTATTATAAAAGTTATGATATATTTTCCTTTACGTCACACAATATTCTTTTGCTGAACATAACTCCTGTCGCACCAGTTTATAGATGAGAGGGCAAACTGTGCTCTACCAGTGGGGTGAGAGTGCGGTCAGTCTGTGCATATCCATCCACTTGAATCAATCACTTATGCCTAATATCATATCATTGCAATGTGTGCATACTTTTAATGTCTTTTCCATTGGACAGGGGAGTAAACAGGGTCACTTTTTAGCTAGAATAACATCAAAGCAAATACAAAAATAACTATTGGACCTAAAGCCACAAGAGGGTCTTGCTTATTTTATCAAATGCTTTTTTTTGAGTGAGTGTGAATTCATCAATTGTTTTGAGTTCCCCCTCTCTGTTGATCCCTGTTTTGAGTAATGAAAATGCAAAGTAAAGATTACTTAATGCTTATTGAGTTTACTTATCAAATGAGAGGACTTACGACTAATCGAGAAAATATGTGCCGACACAACAAATGGCTTTCGTTGTCATTATTAACGCGAATCTCTTTTGTGAGTCACATATGATTTGATAAAAATGGGAGAAATTTATGCGATTTTTATTATCCGGACATCAGAACGAATATAAAAAGATCAGGATATTTGTCAAACACTCGAAAATCTAAGCACTGTTTGGCTTAAAGTTCGTTATATTTGCGGCACTTTTTCAGTCTTTCATTTAGTGGTTGCGGTGTTTATAGTGAATGCTTTGCTTTTCTGTAGACATTATTATCTAATTTAGATATTATCTCATAATATATGTCTTTATTATGTGTTGTGACGGCTATTATCTTGAAATTTGATTTTTTTAGGCTCTGAGAGAGTGTCAGTTCTATTTCCCGAAGTCATGGCATATGACTCTTCATAGAAGAATAATTTTTTTCTCTGCATTTGGAGTACAGAATAAATAAATAAGAAATTATGCAAAACATATAAAAATAGATTTAATTAAAAAATTGTTTCCTTTTTTTCAACTCAACAAAAATAGATGTCAAGAATAATAAATGAAGTTTTAAATTTAATAAGTTATCCAGGTTATAAAGTGCAAAAACTTTTCTTTCATTAGTCAATTGCAAATAAAAAAAGTCATTAAATTAATTAAAAATAAAAGTTTCCTTAAAAATAGAGGTTTTTCTCGAAAAAAGATTCCTTTCTATAATTTTTTGAGTCATATATCAAAATGACAAATGATTTTCGTTTTTATGACCAATAATTCATTTGTGAATTCCTTACTCTTCTTCGAACAGTTGACGGCTCAGAGAGAGAGAGAGAGAGAGAGATCCTTATCTGGCACACATTGCAAAAGAAAACCAGTGCTGAAGAGCCCATGCGATCGACTCGTTCTATGAATTGTGTTCCAAATGCCATATCAATGATAACTTGCATTATATTAACCTTTTTTTTCATTTCTTGATGTGAGTCAGAATCAGAACCAATACTTTTAACGGCTTTTCAGCCAAAATATAAAATAGATATTAAATACAGTAAAGGTTTTCTGTGGATAACTATAGTGTGACTCAAATTACAATATCATGACATACGGCGCACATGAAATACGATTTTCATATCGGAAAGTCTACCCAACGGTACGACATTTACTACTTTTAACGGATGCCAATGAATAATAGCTTATTATATAACCAGAAATTTTCGTGGGGTTTGAAAGTCAGTCCTTAACTTCAATATATTGTAACCATATTTTCGAATTTAATAGAAGTCATACAAAATAGATATGAAGACAACGGAACTCCTATTAGAGTCTTCTTTTAACAGTGTTATCTTGGTAATTCCCTTTGGGCTAAATATGTTGGATCACAAGTAATAATATTCTACGAAATTCTGAGTTATAAATTCCCAATTGACTCAAAGCTCGGGTAGATTAGGAAAGGAGAGGACTCTTAGAGAATCCCTAAATTCTATATTAATATCAAACAATGAAATACATTAACAAGAATTTCATCCGAAAATACTCTGAGTTTTCATTGATCTCTGCTTTTAGTTTCATAAAATTTTTGATCAGATTTTGCCTTAAGTTTGGGCGTACGTGAAATGAATGCTAGAATTACAGACTATTTCTGACTTTTTTTTCTATGAGTGAACACATCGATTACCTCTCTCTGTGCCCTTTCCTCGGGTTTCTATTGATAAGTAGTATTTTCGGACACAAATGAATGCAATTCTATTGGAAAGTCCTTTGATTTGATCAGAAAAGTAGTAAAAAGAAGAAAAGATTTCTAACTATGATTTGGAAACTCAATAACTAACCCTCACTATTTGGTATACTTTTCCATTAGAACAGTATAGAGTACTTTGTTCTGTGCAATACTGGAGTATAGCTCACGTTTTTTCGTCATCATCTCCTCTGCTCATAGTCTTTGTCTTATAACATATCAGTTTTGAGTCCGTAGTAAAAGTAAAATAACCTCTCCTTCAGAGCCTTAAACCATAAATCAAATTGTGAGACGACATGAGCCCTGAGAAAAAGCCCACAATTTATACGAAACAGTATTTTCGGGCCTAAACTTTATGTGTTTCTCCAACGCATCAAATATTCTGTAAGTTTTGGCCAATTTTTGAGTGAATCCAATGGAAAAACACATAAAAACTCTTCTTTAATACTATTCTGTCGTATATTAACTGAAAGTCGTTTAGGGATCGCTTTTCACAGAAAATACTATTTCTTGGTTTTTACCTCAAAATCGATACCAACAGCGAAGTTAAGGAAAAATATTGGATAAACTCAACAAAGAAAGTCTTGGGTTATAAAATAGTTTATTTTTCCTGTTTTTGAGAGTTTTGTGTTTTAGTGTCGGCACTACTTATCCAATATATTCACTTAATATTGGATTTGATGTCCAAAAAAACATATGAAAACATTTATTTAAATGTAGTGTCAAATAAAATTCACTGAAAAAATAGCATAAAATATTGGATTTGAATATTTTAGATAAAAATCTAATCAAAAATAAATATGACTTTTGCTTGAATAATGTTCTTGGTAATGCACTAGAATTAATATTTTATCCCTTAAATGGAAATTTATTTATATCCTCTTTTCTAATGATTAAAAATTTGTGATTTGAAAACCTTTTTTACTTTTTTATTTGGGCTGAGATTTATCTGAATTTAATTTCAAATTAATTGAATGTCTGATCATTTGATCGGTTCAACTATTTTCTGAATAAAAGTCTGTATACTTTTTTTAGTACTCCATTTGAAAATGTTTTTGCACTTTCCTTAGGAATAGAGGAATACATTAATGTTTATTAGTATTGAATGTCAAATGAGTGGAGAGAAACACATTAAACATTGAATTTATTTGACTCTTATTTTGAGAGACGTTTTTATACGTCGAGTGCAGAGAAAGACTTCCCTTATTATTATTCCAGTTCTTCTTATGTCTTATGTCAAGCAATTTATTGCATTCCTCTATAGTCAAGAGTTTAGGCTCTGAGGATGGGTCCTCTCAAAGACACTTATTTAGCATAAATTTAAATTTCTTTCACTCACTTTTGCTTTTATTGGACGACAAAAATAATAATCAGTTTTTGGTAAAAAATAAAACTCCGAAACAAAAATAATAAAAGTTTTACTCATTTTTTATTCCAAATATGACTCTCGAGAACCAATTCATTCGTTATTTTTGATAATATTTTTATCAAAAATTGGTTTTATTTTTCTCTTCTTTTGATTAAAAATTGTTAATAATTTTTGACAAATTTTTCTATCGATTTGAACTGAAATTATGTTTTGACGGCATTTTCTTAAATATTATTCCTAATTAATTTGAAATCTAATTATTTTATCTTTTATTTCTTTAGGTAAGCGTTTAATGTCATTCAATTTGGTTTTTGTCGGGAATTTATTTTGATTTCTAAGTCAACTAAAGAGTAAGAATTCAAAGACTAATGAATTCAGAAATGAAAGTAAATTAATGTGAAATTAATTGTCGAATATCTTTAGGTCTTTATCTCTATTCTTATGCTAATTAACTAAAAATATATTCACAGAATTGTCATTAAAATAATCTTTTAAAAAGATTAGTAACAATAGGATACCTGTCCTTATGTTTACTGTGAAGACAGATATATTCGAAGATAATATTTGTTTTCATTGACTTTGAAGAGAGACTGAGAGTTAGGCCTCATATATGAGAGAAGGTATGAGAGAAAGATTGATCGATGGCTAAAACTGAGAGCACAGCATAAGTAAAAGAAATGACTGGTCGAGCAAAACAAACAGTGAAAGAAAAAATTAGAGATGAGATAAAAGTGAGAGAAAATACTACAGAAAATAATAATAAATGATTGGATGAGAAGATATTGTGAGACATACGGTAGAGAAGTCTCTCAAAAAAAAAGAGGGAAATAATAGTAATTCTTATACCGAAAACTAATACTATTATAACACATGAGTTATACGATTGGAGTAACCATTGGTTCAGAAGTGCTGTTCATTTATATCGATATTTGTCACTGATATTCATCTGAAATGGAGGCCAAATTGCAGTGAAATTATTGAGTTGTGGCCAATTTTGACTCTCGCTCTGTGTGTTTGTGTCCATTTGCACACATGAAAGAGACGAAGAAATATTATACTTTTGGTTCGGGTTTTTTGCTTCGACACATTCGAGACATTCGTCTTCTATTTATAACAATTTGTTTCGGCCATTAGTCTTACTCTTCTTTGTTTTATATGTCTTTCCCTTTACTTATGGTTTTGTGTTACTCCAAAACTGAACTTAGAATTCAATGATTCAGTTATGGCTTACAATTAAATTTCAAACACATTATCTATAGTTGAGTTCATTATTCTTCGACTTTTCATTCCTTCACTTTATGTCAATAGTCGAGACTCGAAAGTAAAGATAACTGAAACGAAAAATGTTAGAAATAAAGGCGAATATTTTGGAAATGTGTAACTATGTGTCGTCCCCCACAACCCTCTCCTTAACTCAATGACTGTCAGTCCTATTAATTTAATGGATTGACTAAAAAGAGTTTTTCTTCTGTTATTTGAAGAGATGGGTCTTAAGAAGCGTTAGCTTTACTTTACTTTTAGTATTTTTAGGAAGAGTTGGTTTAAGTTTTTTATTCCTTTCCTTTCATACAATTCTATGAATTCCTTACAAATAAGAACGTATTGAAGGAAAAGATAGAAAAAAGAGTGAAATCTAAAGACTGGTTGACTGTAGAGGAAGAATGCAATGAACAGATCAAATGGCTCAGAAAATAATCTTATGTCCTATTATTGCGCTTCTTCTTAGAAGGACAGCACAGACTATTGCCTACACTTTCTTTATGTCTACTCTCTATTGTCAAATCCTGAGCGAAGATCAGCTCTTCTGATGGAATGAAAGTCAGACAATATTTTCGTTTTGTCTAAAAAAAAGGAATTTCTTTTCCAAATAGTATTTTATGTTATATTTTGTTGTGTCGGCTATTCTTCTAATAAGTCCTTTAAAATAACAGTAAAACAGGTATTATCTTTGCCAAAGAGACTGGTCTTAAGAGTCTTATCTTAACAATTATTGTATGATTTGTTTTTGAAAATTCTCGTCGTTTTGTTTTGTTATCTGAAGATTTGTTGTAAAACAAAAAAGTATTTTTCGCTGAGATTCGCAAATCTTTTTTTGGGGAATCCTCTGGTTTTCTAATATATGTTTTCCCCTCTTTTTTTTCAGTCGATTCATGTCTTGACTTTAATTTGAATTTTGTTTTTATTACCGAATAGTTTTGTTGAGCTCTCCATCGTTGAGACAATGGTATTGATAACAAAGATATTTAAGATTTTTCAATCGATAGCCACCGCTCTCTTCGGAGAACATTTGTTTTTCTGCAGACGTTTTTCTTCCTAAAACTGTTGTTTGTATTTCCCAAACACTGGACTTTTGGATCGACTGCTGTTTAGGTCTAAAGCAACGACTGATTGAGAGAATGGGAAGAATAGATTGTCAGTAATGATAGTCTCAATAATATATTGTCTATTCGTCGTTAGGCTTATTATCGATAGATAGGAGACAAACAAACATATAGCCATTCCTCGAGAAGAGAGGCAGACATTGATTGCCAGGATTTGTGTTCAAATATATATATCGTGTTATTCTGTTGTATCGACTCAATTCCGAACACAAAATCTTGTATTTCGTGTGTCTTCTTATGATTGTTTCTCCAAATGCAATCCAAAACACAGTTGAGAGAGAAATAGAGAGAGAGAGAGAGAGAGATTCAACGGTTTTCATGTGTTTATCTCGGGTTTAGTCAAAAGTCTTTTTAGTCTATTTCTTGTACTAAAGTGAGTGACAGTGAAGTGCATAAGAGTTTGATTTCATGTTAAGATCAGGAAATTCAGGGTTGACCTGATAGGGGAAACACATTCACAAAACTATGAGATTAGGAATTAAAGACAACTGAATTCTGGTTAAGTCTAGAGGTATATAATAAGCCTAAATGTGAGTCACAAGACTCACAACTCTTACATTTTTCAGTGCATTTCTCTCTCAAATAAATCGATTCGAAGGGAAAAAAAGTTTGTTTTGGCGTTTGATATACAATGAGTTGGAAGCAATCCATCACTAGATCTCAGATTTTAGAAGACATATGAGTGTTATGTTTGAATACGAATGCGTTTTGACACAGCATTGAGTACAGGACTATCACTTAATACCAGATTTAGTGATATACTACTATTTTCGGCTTTACTTTCTCAGTGGTTATCTTAAAACTCGATCATTAACTTTATTTTATTTCTATTTAAGTTATGCTGTCCTATCTTTTTCTCCCTCTCTCCCTCTCTCGCTTTCCCTTGTTTATTATACTAATTCAATGTGCACTGGCTTCAGGCTGAGGGTCCGATAGGGCTTCCATAACACTATTTGGAGTCTTTTATAGTGTATACCCACAAAGTCATTGACAATAATTGATATTTAAAGAGAATGAGAGGACACATACATCACTTAAGACAACACATTGAGCTTATTATATAACCCGCTGTTTAATAGTTAATAGTCTTATGAGAAAGTTCTACCTTTACTCACCTGTACTCAACTGAGCGAAGAACCGAATAATAGAAATATCGTTTAATAAAAGTTTTTTCAACGTTTAGACTCGACGGCGACTATAAATATAATTGATATCCACTTATAGTTCAGAGGGTTTTCTATAATCTTTTAAAGAAAGAAAAACTTAAATACAATCATAAGAATTATAATAATAATCAGATGAATGTCTCCGATAAGGATTAGTAGTCAAGTGATGAATGGATCGATTTTTATAAGTCTGTGAGTCCTCTGATCCGAAAGAATAGTTATTGATATTCATATTATGTATTATATCTTTTCATATAATTTTTAAATACACTTTTGAGAGAAAATATTTAAAGACTAAAGAATTACCGACAAATCGTCTACAAAATGACCCTCAGCTATGGGTAAAATCATTTATGAATCAATGGCTCCGTTGACTCCAATGAGGGACAGATGAATGTGTGTGCAATGAGGGAAACCAATTTCATAGGTATTCTCTGATACTCTGTATTATTATATCTGTGGTCCATAGGATTGTTAGCCTTATGGCCTCTTCTCTATCTCGTCAGAGCAAATACCTGCTGATAGTTTCGGCACATCCCCTTCAATCAGAACTCATCCCAGTGTTTCCCTCCCTGTGTGGTCTGGACAGCGTTAGTGAGTGCGAGAGAGAGAGAGAGAGAGAGAGAGAGGCTTTATTAAATGGGATGCACAGTATGCCAAACGGCTATTTCTCATTCAGGCATCGAAATTGTGATATTTGTTTTAAAGGCAATCATTTTTTATAAGCCATGCTATCTGCTAGTCGTGGCCGTAATTCGTTGCTCTCCTCCTCCCGTTCCCATCTGTCCCCACCGTCCCTATCGTTAAAAAAATTATTTTTCTTCTTTATGTGGGATATAATCCTCTCTTATTTAGAAATGCATTTTTCTCTCTCTTGAAATTAAACCGAAATTCTCGCATATCTTTGAAAGAGGAGTAAAACTTTTTTGTTATTCACTTATTAATTAATTTGATTAATTGCAAGTACTCTTAAGTTGAAAACGTATTCATAGAAAAATGAGCCGAATATATCTGAATTCAACTTTTTCTTAACAAATTAATGCATTGAAAATGATTTTGAATTTTTTTTGCGAAGAAAAACTTATATTTCATATTCAATGAGAATATATAAGCGGTTAATAATACAGTATTTCGGAGACGTTTTATGAACAAAACAATTATTATTAGTCACGAAATGCCAGCGAAGAGTAAAATTGAATTCAAAAATTGAATTTTTTGTATTTTATATTTAACTGTTGAATAAAAGCTAATAAATTTGATTTAAAAGAGTATTTTCTTATACATATATTTCATGAATTATTTAAATAAAAAAAAAGTTTTTATTTTAATTTTTACAAATAGTGAGTGAAATATTGGCTCTAAGTTTCTACAAAAATTCAAGAAATTGATTGAAAAAGTATTTGTAAATAAAATAAATAATTAAAATAAGAAATCAGAAGAAAATATTCACTAAAACTCATGAAAAAAGAAATAAAATAAAATCTCTTCTAAAGAGTCACTAAATTCTCTCAAATGTTATATATTTTTCTTCTGCTTTTAGTGTTGTCTCAGAGAAGAAATTTATTTTCAAATTGAAATAATTTAGACAAAATAAGTTTTGTTAAGTTATCCTTTT